>CANAIB010000058.1:0-27012 GCA_947359475.1 Heligmosomoides polygyrus bakeri
TAACGCCTCAATTAGATAATGGTCCCACTAGTAAGAAACTGGCCTTTAGAGTACCGAACACGATGAAGGCTCAGTGATCACTGTTTGCATGTTTCAAATCAATTGCTTGAGTTTGTAGACACACTCTCGCAACATACTCCAAATCTGGCAGAGATTCGTTGTGTATTACTGGCTCCACCAGAATCTGTATTCTTAGTTCCTTTCGTTCTTCGGGAATACCTTTCCTTGTAAGTGGCCTAGTTTCCGCGTAGCTGAAAGCTTTCGGGCCAACTCACCAATGCCCTTACAGCACCCAGTTACTACTTAGCCGACTAAAGATGTTGTGTACTGGCTTGATATTTCACAAAACAACACGAGATTGTGACTGAAGGGGCTGTCAGCACAACAGATCTTGGGTGAAGGTGCTTTTTTGAATGCGTGGACACCATATAATGAAGACAGAGCATACACCCTCTTCATCACATTGTTATTATTATTATTATTTCTCCTCATATCTACACATCATATTACATCTCAGGGGAAGACCAACAGAACCGCTTTGCTGTACAGGAGTGAACGACATTAGCAACAATTGCCCGATCGGCCTGATGTAAGTAGTCTATAAGCTGTTCACTCAAGTCATCCTGAGTAGAATCGGCAAAACGCTGGACGAGGAACAGCCATGCGAACAAGCAGGATTTCGGAGCGGAATTGCACGATCGGCTACCAACGCCATTCGAAGTGTCGTGAGAGTACAAGCTGCTGCTGTGCCTTACGTTCATCGACCTGAAGAATGCATTCGACTCCGTCGAAACTGAAGCGGTCGTCGAAGCCTTTCTCACTCAGGGCGTTCCTATTCTAAACATCAGTCTTTCGAGAGTTGTACAGTAGATTCACGACAAATGTCTCGCCATTCTACAACAACGTCGTTTTCAACGTGAACAGCGAGGTTCGATAAGAGGGTACTATATCCCCTGTTCTCTTCAGCGCCACCCTCGAAAAAGTCATTCGCGAATTAGAATGAGAAGACACGGGAGTGAAAGACGACGGACGGCAGCTACACCATCTAACACCGAATGCTAGCCAGGCGAAGCAGATGCTTGCTGGCTTCGACTGTGTACGTTGGCCGGCAGCTAAATCTTACGAAGACGATGTTCGTGAGGATCATATGAGTTTCTGATGCCCATTGTCGCTCAATAGAACGAACATCTTCAAATGCTCTAGCTACGTGTATCTGGGTCGCGAAGTCAACATGACCAACTAACTAGCGCCGGAGTTGGGCAGGAGAAAGCGAGCGGCTTGAGGAGCTGTCAAGAGTGTCGAAAGAGTCGTGGAGAAGACGAAGAACGTCCGGCTTCGTACCCAGTTTTTCGACGTCATTTGTCTTCCTGCCCTAACATACGCATCAGAGACCTGGGCCCTATGAAAGCAGGATGAGCAAGCGATCAGTGTCGCGCAGCGTGGAATCGAGAGGACAATGCTGGGAGTGACACTACTCACGCAAGTGAGAGAAGGCCTCGAGACTTTCGAGCTTCGCCGACGTTCGAAGATCACGGACGCTGTCGCATTGGCCAAGTCGTCGAAAATTAGGTTGGCCACGTAATGCGCTTCGCAGACACCGACTGGAGAGAGCCGCCACCGACTGGATTCCGCGGGATGACAAGAGAACACCAGGACGCCCACCAACGCGTTAGTCGGACTTCTTCGTGAAAGCTCTGAACGACTGATAAACGCTCTTCGTGTCCGTCGAGCGAGGAGGATCCATCGGAGCACAGGGACAAATGGAGACGCTGCTGGCGCCCGCTCGAGCAAGTCGATGATCAACGGGACGACAAACGATAAACGCGATAAATGAGAAATCTCGTGTATCAATTCCGTATTACTACAGCAGCGAAATCATAGGTAACTAAAAATTTTCTGTCTCTTACTAATTTGTGACACCAAAAGCTCAGCAATCTTCAGAGTTAGAAAAGCAGCTTCAACATGTTCTCCTGTGTCGACGAAAAAGAAAGGTTACGCTGCGTCGTTATCTCTGGTATCAGTGAGTCTAGTGATCCCAAGGCTACCGATAGGGCTGTTCATGATGTTAATTTTGTGAGAGATATCCTTGATCATCTTGAGGTGGAATGTGTTCCTCAACTAACCTACAGACTAGGAAAGTCTCAACACGGCCGCCCCGTCTCTTAAAGGTGGTTTTGCCTAACACCTTCTACCAATCTTTGGTCCTAAAAAGAGCTTCCAGGTTACGCTCTTTCTCTTGTAGAGGCGTATTCATAAGGCCGTCTCTTACGAAACAGGAGAGAGAGCGAATTAAGGAAGCTAGGCTTACTCGTCGGATTTCTCATGATACATCTAGGCTTGCGGATCAATCTTCCAATCTGCAGGAAAACTAGGTAATCGGTATTACTCCAGCAATTTGAAATGTTTTTATGCGAATGTTCGATCTGTCTCAAGAAACTCCTAATACATATTTCTAGTGCTCTCAAATCACTATGATATTTACGCATTTTCAGAAACTTGGTTAAAACTGAGTCATAGTATTTCTTCTCTACTAGGAAATCTGTCCTACGAGTATGAGGTTTATAGATGCGACAGAACTCAAAAGTCTGGTGGAGGCGTAATGCTTCTAGTAAACCGTAGGTTCTCTGCTTCATTAGTTTTGAAGGAATCCGTTGAAAACTCTTATGAAATCCTATGCGTGGACATCATGTATGAAGGGTCCACTTTTAGGCTAATAGTCTTGTATAGAACTCCTTCCTGTACGTGTGACAAAACTGTACAACTTAGTAAAGTTCTAAGTGACTTAATAGCTTGCGAGCAAGACTCTGTGATCGTAGGTGACTTCAATATACCAAATTTTAATATCAGTGATTCATCAAATTTGTCATGCTTGGAAGAACTGGTATTTTGTCACAATCTTTCCCAACACGTAGCGGAACCTACAAGAGGAAGTAGTATTCTTGATCTCGTCTTTTCTAGCAAGCATTCACTAATTTCGAACATCCAAATATTAAGCCCAGTGGGTTCAAGCGATCACTACAACATTTCCTTTGACATTCCGTTATTCCAAATTCAGAGCACGCCAATCTTTCGCAGATTGTATTCGCAATGTAACTATGATGAGGTCAATACATCTCTGGCTCAGATTCGTTGGAGAGACTTACTTGACTCGAAAAATAGTGTACACGAAAAATATGAGCTCCTCATAGGGATACTTCATGAGGCCATAGAACAACATGTTCCGTGGGGAATGGTGACGTCTTTTAAGTCTATCCGTCTTCCTCGCTATTTGCAAAACATGTTGGTTCATCGAGACTGTCTATTCCATGAAGCTAGACGTACAAATGATTTTTCCAAATACGAAGCGTTCTCTGTAAAATTCGCAAAAAAACTTAAGCGATACAATTTGCACTTGGAGAAAAAGGTAGTTGAATCTAGAAATCGACAGAATTTTTATAAATATTTAAACAAGAAAATTAATGGTCCCAGTCATGTGGGCTTTCTCAAACATGAGGGAGTTGTTGCTACAACAGCTCAAGACAAAGCGAATTTGTTAGCAAATACATTTGCAAAAGTATATCAGAATGATGATGGAATAACACCATCTAGTTTTTCATCAGCAGTCGTTCCCATGACTGACTTTCCGTGGTTTGAGTCGAATCAGCTTTATGACTTACTAATGAAATGGCCAAAGTCTACCTCTGTTACACCTGACTTCATCCCGCTCTTCTTCTTCCAAAAAATTGCTGGTGTCATATGTGGATCTCTCGCGTACCTTATTAACCAATCAATGATGTATAGCGAAGTTCCTTTGCGTTGGAAGCATTCCTTTATCACCCCAATTTTGAAGAAGGAGCCGAGCTGTAATCCGGGGAATTATCGTTCTGTGAGCATCACTTCCATTTTGTGCAGACTTTTTGAGAAGGTGCTTAAGGAACATATAATTAATTTTCTTTGTGCACGTAGAATCATTTCTGATCAACAGCACGGTTTTGTTACCGGCCGATCTGTCGAAACCAACTTGCTCGAATCCATCGATGATTGGACAACTGCAATCAATAATAAGCTTGCGATACCATATATTTCGATTTCGAGAAAGCTTTTGATCGGGTGCCCCATGAAAAATTAATATTTAAACTGAAGAAATTGGGGTTTCATCCGATTCTCGTCAAATGGATCACCGAATACCTGTCCGGCCGGACGTTCCAAGTCAAATTAGACCAGACATTTTCTCAGCTTATGCCTACCACGAGCGGAGTACCTCAGGGGGCGGTTCTTTCACCAATTCTGTTTAATATCTATACAAACGACTTAGCAAAGGTAATCCAAAATCAGGGAATTTCTATAAAAATGTATGCAGATGATGTAAAGATATATCATGTAATTAAGGAACCAGATGATTCTTCTAGGCTGCAAAGGGCAATTGATTCTCTGGTAGTCTGGAGTAAAAAATGGCAGTTGCGTCTGTCTCCTCAGAAGACAACGTTTATGCAACTAAAGACAAGTTCACCAATCCAGGCTCGTTCGTACCACGTGGATGGTGTTGTTGTTTTACCTGCTAGTTCCGTTAAAGATCTTGGCTTCCGTTACAATGCTGATCTGGATTTTTCTGAGCATGTCAGAGATCGATGTAAGGAGGCAACTTTGCGCACGTTTCAAATTTTTAAAGGACTGTGTAGCAAAAATAAGGATATCCTACTTCGTGCTTATAAAACTTATGTTAGGCCTATTGTAGAATCTGGTGTCAGTCTTCAACCCATATAAGATGAAAGAAGTTTATTGCATTGAGAGAGTTCAGAACAATTACACTCGTAGCACGTACTGGCACTTGGGAATATGACCGAATTCCAGACGCTGTAGTGAGAAACAGGCTTCTTCAACTTCCTTCCCTTGCTTCTCGACGTAAAGTCGTTGATGCTTGCATGGTTCATAAGGTAGTACACTTCAGGTGCACTACCAAAGGAGTAATTATGAAACAGTTATTTACTTTGTCCAATTCACGTACTAGGGGTGCTCTGCAAAAAATCACGTTAACCCGCCCAAAAACAGGTTTATATGCAAACTCATTTTTATATAGAGCAGGAAGTGCATACTTCAAACTTATGAAAAACGAATCAAGGGTCTTATCAGTAAAGCAGTTTAAGCGGTTTGCCAGCAATACATTACTTAGATATGATCTTTCTTGAGACAAGACGGAAAGTGATACCGATTACCAACTCGTTGTATATATTTTGTATTGCGTGTTATATTTGTTTTGGCTTTGTAGTGTTGTGCGTTGTTTTTAATGTTTGCCTTCTGCAAATATAATAAACAAATAAATAAATAAACAAAGGCTCTGCAGAAAGCGATATTGGGGATGACTGGCCAACAATGTTCAATTTTTAAACCGGAGGTGGAGAGTAACCCTCCCACAGTAACTTAGGACAAGTAGTTAGATAGCACATAATTTAATGCCGATCAGAATGCTAGTTTTATAGTTTTAATAAGAAATTTTTAGTGATCGTAGATGGCCAAAACTACTGTTAATATCAAAAAGAATACGAAGCCAAATTATGAAAGTCGAAAAATGTCCTATGAAGGAACTCCTTGCCAGCAGCACATACAATCAATCAAGCAAAAAAAGCGACATAGTTCATGTGTATATGACGCAACTACTACAGGAGCATATCCAAAAGCGCCACATGCTTGCCATTTAAGATACTCTAGAAACACTATATTGGAATGAAGCTCACTATTCTATGACACTTTTTGGACTCCTTTCATTGGATTTCTACGATAAAATTTTGTTCGCCACTCTATTTTCTGTTTTCTGGCCAATTTTTGGCCATTTTCCCAGAAGACAGAAAACAGAAAAAATTTCCCCAAATCCAGAATATCAGAAAACAGAAAACGGAAATTCCGCCCATCCCTGGTGTGCGCCCTTGGCCGAGCTGCGCGGATGATGACGTCATCGAAAGCCGATATTTTCGAAATTTTTTTCCAAATTTCCTCGACAGACATCTATGCCTAACGTAACTTATCGTACTCTACGTAGTACGAAAAACAGCTGTCAGATTCGTGGTCAGCACCCCAAACAACCCCTACTAGCCGAAGTTTCGGCGAAGTGTGAGATTATGACCTCGACAGCCTTGGTCATACGTACTTACCGCAACCTACCGCAATCGGCCGAAATTTCAAAAACGGATGCCAGATTCGTGACCAGTACCCTAAATAACCCCCTTGGATGGAGTTCGGGCGATTTTTTTTTGACCTCTCCTCGACCTCTGGAGTTCTAAAAGTACAATGAATGCATTGTGCACCTTGTTGTGCTCAAAAATCATCCCGCAAAAGATTTGAAGCTTCAATCATTGCTATAACATGGAATTTAAAAAAAATTTTAATGGAGGCGAGAAGGCACATTCACGGGAGGCGTACGCCAGCAACAGATTGAATGGCCGAGTGGATAGCGCCGCTGACTTGCAGGAGTGTGATCAAGGGATCGATTTTGGGAGTAGGGTTTATGCAATACTTGGTGCGTCTTTTGTATTTTTGTCGATGTATAGTGCGTTTTTGCATCACCAGGGGTCAATATTCACTTTTCAATCTCGTTGCTAACCTATTGCAGGATCTCGGTTCATAAATAACTGGTGGCGATCCTTGCATTTTTGTCAACGTAGAGTACATTTTGGTCACGGCGAGGCTTAGTGTTCGCTTTTAAACATCGTTTTTGACCTGTTGCAGGATAGACCACGCTAGCCTTCATCAAAAGCTGCTGGCCATTAAACCACGCTTGCCCTGTTGGGGCTCGTTAGACGTGTGATTTCTTTCTAATGTTTTTCTTCAGTTCTGTCAGTTTTAGAAGTGTCTCTCGTAGTAACTTCATTTAACCGCTCTTCCCTTCTCTAGGTGGATGCAGGAGGGAGGAATTACATATACTGGCAGTCGTACTCTCGGCAATCCAATGGCTGAGAAAATTCTTCGTCCAAACC
Organism: Heligmosomoides polygyrus bakeri; assembly: GCA_947359475.1. NCBI lineage: Eukaryota > Metazoa > Nematoda > Chromadorea > Rhabditida > Heligmosomidae > Heligmosomoides > Heligmosomoides polygyrus. The sequence goes on from CANAIB010000058.1 coordinate 6,948, forward strand.
TCGTTTGGTGGAGTGGGAGGTTATTAGGGGTACTTATAACGAATCTGGCGCAGGTTACAGTAGGTTAGAGTAGGCTCGGATGCTACTAACCTACTGTAACCTGCGCCAGATTCGAAAAAACTGCATCCTTACCGCGGTTTTGTTAAATGGCTCCGCTTCCAACGTCGCACCTTAAGCCAAAATAGCACTGAAATAATTCAAAAGCCAAGAACTATGGTAAATTTGTGACCACAACCCTAAAAGAATGGGGTGACTGCGGCTATCTTGTTTCCACCCTTTCACTTACCCACAACATAGGGCCACTTACATCGTGGCCCAGTGTAATCTACCGTATCAAAAACGGAATCCAGATTCGTGATCAGTATCCCAAATACCCCAAGCCTGATGAATCTTAGCGAAAAAGTTGCCCGACCCGGCGTTTTCCCGAGTCGTAAGAGTTCTTGTGTTCATATTTATTTGTAACGGAGCGCTCCGTCTAGAGTAGAGCAGAGTGGTTGGTGCAAAAATAGGCCGAAATGCGACCAATAACGTAAGATGAAGAAAACACTCCAGCTTTGCTCACAACTAGTAGAAATAGCAAAAGTCAAATAAAAGCGTTCTGCATAGAAATCCAATGCGCGATCAGCACATCTTGGTGATGGATCAAAGTAGTAGTTGTGATCACGCTCACTACAAGTTTATTACGAGACGAACTTTCAAAACTGGTAGAAAACATTGTAAAGGGATCACACATGGAGAGCGTCTAACGAGGAGCCCAACAAGAGAAGCATTGTTTAATGGTCAGCTGTGTATCTCTTCTTTTCCATCAGGCTTCCTTTCTTCACATCCTGCATAAGGTTAACAACGAGATTGAAAAGTGAATATTGACCCCTTCCAAACCCGAAATGTGTTAACATTGATAAAAATGCAAAAACACCACCAGCAATGTATAATACAAACCCCACACCAGGAATCGATCCCCTGATCATTCTTCTGCAAGTCCGTGGCGCTACCCACCAGGGGTGTGCGTAATTACGATTTACGGCTATTTCTGCCGAATGTTTTACAGTTTACGATTTACGACATTTTGGGTCGTAAATCGTAAATTTTCGTAAATGTGGCCTTTGATCAACAGGTGGCGATGTCCGTTCCTCCAAGTGGTGCCACTGGAAACTGCTCGCTGTACGAGCTAAGCTAATCACGGACATTCGAATGCAGGCGAAAAACCCTTGTGATAGGCCGGCCTAGGAAGACCCATGTCACATAACATGGTGCATGACAGTTCAAGTTTCTCAAAATGGTGCTACGGCGTCCGCGGAAGCCGAGGCACACTCGCAAAGCCCGGCGAGTGTGAAAAGTATGCGAGGGTCCCTGGTGTGAGGACGGCATCGGGGCAACGGAGCTAGTCCGAAAGTCCCGTAACATAAGCAGGACCCGCATGGCAACGCTGAATGTGGGTACGTTGATGGGCCGCTCGTGCGAGTTGGTTGGAGCACTGGGGCGAAGAAGAGTTGATTTCAGTGCGGTGCAGGAGACGAGGTGGTCTTGCCGCAAGTCAAGGGACATAGGACGTGGTTTCAATGCCGTTCTTGTGGAAGTCCCAGGACCACCAGCGGTGTCGGAATAATACTCTACGAACGATTTTGTGACTCGATTGTAAGCGTCGAGCGCTTTGGCGATCGATTGATGAAGATCGTTGTCGCCGCTAAGGAACGACTCTATCACTTCTTCTCTGCGTATGCTCCGCAGAGTGGCTATTCCGGTCAAGCCAAGGAAGAGTTTTGGAGCCTGTTGGATGAGAAGACAGCAGAGGTACCGCCAAAAGATGTCATCATAGTAGCTGGTGACCTTAATGGGCGCGTAAGTGCTGCAAAGGACGGGTACAGCTGTCATGATGGTTTCGGATACGGGTCTCGCAACGACGGTGGTGAGCGTATGCTTGAGTATGCGGAATCGCATAGGCTCACCATTGTGAACACCGTCTTCCGAAAACGCGACTCCCACTTCATCTCATATTATAGCGGGAGCTCTACGTCTCAGAGAGACTTTGTGCTTCTGAAGGATCGTGACCTGAGTCTTGTAACAGACGCAAAGGTCGTGCCGTATGAGACAGTCGCCCCACAGCATCGGCCGCTGATCTGCACCTTTAAGATTACCCCTCCGAGGCTGAACCAGGTCGAGCGATGCGGTGCTGCAAGAATCAAGTGGTGGCGATTGAAAGAGAAGGAAGCAGCTGTGATTTCTGGCAAGCGGTTACCGACAGTTACGACTGTCGTTGAAACTTGGAAGAAAGCAACCGAAGCGATACGCCAAGTTGCAAGGTTGGAACTCGGAACTACGAAGCCTGGACGACGCAAAGTCGTCAAGCAGACATGACTGTGGACGGACGATGTGAAAGCGAAGGTTCGAGAGAAGAAGTCGCTGTATCATGGGTTTCTCGGCGATAAAACAGCCTACAACTGGCAGAAGTATCAGAAGGCGAAGAAGGCTGCAAAGAAACCCGTGGCTGTTTCGAAAGCCACTCATTATGGTGATGTCTACCGAAGGCTAGAGTCACGCGATGGTGAGCGGTATTTGAACCGACTTGCTAAGACCCGCCATAGCCAAACCGAGGATATTGAAAAGTTCTTTGGCATCAATGGTGAGAGCGGCCATCTTCTGACAGACCGCAAAAAGGCGATAGCGTGATTACTTTGAGGAAGTTTTCACTATGAAATTTCCTTATCCGGCCATCCCTTCTGTGGCTTCTTTTCACGGTCCCGTTCACAAGATTACCGTGGAGGAAACAGAAGCTGCTCCGAAGAAAATGAATCCCGGTAAGGCGACATGGCCGGATGATCTGGCAGTCGATGTTTGGAAGCCGAAGCTCTGGTATCCTGCTGAGAGGTTGACTGAGTTCTTCAACCAGGTAGTAAAGGAGGGAAAAGTACTGAAGTGTTGGCACAACAGTACGACGATTCCGATTTGGAAGAAGAAGGGCAGCCCTGTGGACTGCTTCAATTACAGTCCGATTCGCTTGCTTTCGCACAGCCTGAAGATCTTTGAGCGAATCCTCGATAGACGAATTCGAGGAATCGTTAAGCTCTCCGACAACCAGTGCGCTTTGTGTTGGTTGTGGGACCATTGATGCTATACACGCCTCCTGCCTCCTGGTGGAGAAGTATCGCGAGAACCAGAAGCCGGTGCATATAGCCTTTCTCGACTTGGAGGAGGCCTTCGACCGCGTACCGCGTGAGGTTATATGGTACGCCTTGCGACAGTACAACGTACCTGAGGAACTTATAGAGTGGGTGCGGATGCTCTACTCTTGCCCAAAGAGTACAGTGCAAGCTGCAGCTGGAACCTCTGTTCTGCGCTTTCTCCACTCCTCTTTGTTGTCGTCATGGATGCCATTACACGAAATCTTCAGAAGCCCGTCCCATGGGCGCTGCTCTATGCTGATGACGTGGTGCTCGCTTACGAAGATAAAGATGATCTCGAGCGGCAGGTGCAAGTTTGGTGCGACCGTCTGGCGAGGTTCGGACTCAAATTGAATGTCAAGAAGACCGATTACCTGACGACTGACGTAAACGAGTTCGGCTCCATTAAGATTGACGGCACTGAGCTTCCTCGCACTTCGGTGTTCAAATACCTGGAATCAGCAATAGCGTCTGACGGCAGTCTGATGGTTGAAGTGAACTCACGCGTGAGTGTAGCACGGAGATACGATAGGAAGATACCAGAGCCCCTAAAGTCGAAGATCTACAGAGCAGTCATCCGGCCAGTGGCGATGTACGGCGCTGAGTGTTGGCCTGCGACTAAAGAAGTTGAAGCGCGCCTCAGCGTCATGGAGACGAAGATGCTGCGCAGGACGGCTGGAGTCACCCGCATGGACCGCATCCGAAACTATGCTATTCGGCAGAAGTTCGGTTTTGCGCCGATAGCTGACAAGATGCGCGAAGCTCGCTTGCGATGGTACGGCCACGTTCTGCGTGGGAAAGACGAAAACGTCCGCAAGATAGGCCTTGAGCTGGAAGTATCTGGAAAGCGGCCTAGAGGACACCCGAAGTAGCGTTGGTCCGATACATTACACACGGACTTGAAAGTAACTGGGGCGTCCACCCTGATCAAGCGCAGGATCGGGAAAGGTGGCGTCGTGACACCCGAACAGCGGACCCCGCGACGAAGCGGGACAAACGCTGAAGAAGAAGAAGAAGAAGAAGAAGTGGTCTTTGATCAACAACCAACTGCCGTCCAAATTTATGTGGACAGGGTTATAAAGATGTGACCACTCTAATGGTCCTCTCTTATAGCTCCTTACCACTCCCCTTCAGAGTTGTTGTTTGATACTCAAATATATTACTGTGGTAGAAGACGCCGTCCTGTGCACAGGACTCTCGAATATGACTATCAGTTTCCTAGAGAAAAAGAGACGAATATTCTAGATCCACGTCCTGTTTGGTAGTGAGGTTTAGTCAATTTGTTTATAATATATTCATGCTAAACCTAAATAATAGAATTGATGCAAATCCACGATCAAACATCATTCGTGATTGGAAACGGGTCTAGAAAGTTGCTCCACTCGTGTGGAAAGGATAGGCCACTAACGTTTCCATCGGTTTGCATTGTACTTTATAGGGCGGAGCAAACTGAGATATAATACAAAGTGCGGTAATACCAGGCGCATAGCATTTCAAGAAAAGCTCGAACTGGTTTTGACAGTTTTTTCCTCCCTTTTCGGTGATGTGGTTGAGTTTATCGTATTCACCCTATCTGATACGATGCTGCAGACTCTCGATGCAAACGTTCGTTACAGAACTGATGAAGAGCAGTCCGAGCGAGTGCGGAGAAGTACTAAATTGTGGTGCAGTATTGCAGGAGTTTTCGAAATCGGACAAGTGCGGGCAAACTTGCGTAGAAAACCAGTGCTCTAGGTAGGTTCAGGCTACTCCCCTCCCCCCGCCCCGATAGCTGATACTGTCAATCGATGGTTCAGAACTTGTGAGCACTTTTAAATTACGATATGCCTTCGCTCCAACCTCTCTACAACTAACAGAGCTACTGAATTTGAATATTGCGCTGAGGGTTATTCCTTGGAACCCTCGTGCCGCTACCTTCCTGCAGCGGTCCATTTCACTTGCTGCGTTTAAAATGAACTTCTGCAAACTCAAACTAATCCTGCTTAACTTCGTCCGTGTTTTTCCCAATTCACAGATCAAATAGTATTACTCTTTAATCAGACTAGTTACTTTCTAAATAAAAATTGTCGTGTCTATGAAATCAATCACCACTGACTAATGCTCATACTGTTTTGGCGGCCAAAACTCTCTTATCCGTCTGCTATGGGAATGCTCATGGATTAATTTCAAAATGTAGAAGAGCTGTGGTGGCTCAGTGGGTTTTGTTATACAAGTTTATTGCCACTAAATCTACAATATACGCAACGATAATGGGAAATGCTTAGACAACCCAAGCGATAACAGGTGAAACTACTAGAACAGCACGACGATATGAGAAAGTAGTAGGCAATAGAATAGATGAGTGGGTACAAGCAACGAAAGGGAACGATAGGAAGGAGGATGCCAGGAGACCAACCAGCGGAGGATGCCCAGAAGCTCAAAAGAGCACGGAGGCTGACTGTAACCCGCGACGTCGAGGTGAGGCAGGAACTCGCCCCGCCCTCCAAAAGAAGTCGCGTAAGACGGACAGACCGCGACAAAAGCTGAGAACTTTCGGTGCGTTAAACGGTGGGATATTCAAACGATACAGGGTTTTGTTGGAACATGATGCATAGGTCAAAGTAAAGTCTCTGTATCTACAGTTTTGTCGGCTCTCTTGAAACGTGTAAAATTTAGTTTGAAAGATGTCTTACTAGTAATAAGACGTGAAAAGGGAAATGTAGTTTGGTAAGAAAATGGTTGAGCGTGAGCTGAAAATAACGCGACAAATAAATACTGAATCACATCTGGTTAACATTGGCAGAAAAATCCCTCTGGAAATATAGTTCTACTACACTACAGGTAAGGAGACTCCTATGATTTACTATGGTTTTTTCGTAGTTACGATTTACATGTACAAAATTTCAAATTTCATTTACGGACAACCCTGCTACCCACTCAACCACATATTCAATCACCGCTGCGTTCTTAGTGCACCGTGAAGGTGCCTTCACGCTTGCATTAAAAATTTGCCAAGTTTCACGTTCTAGCAATGATTGAAGCTCCAAACCTTTTACAGAGTTTTTTGCTGAAACGTGAAAAACGTCATTTCTACGAAGGCCTTCAGCTTAACCGGTTCCATGCTGATATCAGCGGCCGGCTCATCCCGATATCACGGGTGAGTGCTGATAGGCGAGATTGCTAGGAAGATATCGTGGACGTTCTGTTTGGTCAAACAGCGCCGGTGGTGTAAGGCGAACATCGCTGCCCGGAAAGCAGAAGATGCGGGTTCGAGTGGCGCAAGAGTTTTGACCGCAACTAAACATCCTCTTAACAGCTTTTACAGAGTTATTTCTGAACACTTTCATGGTCGATAACTAACCAACTTAGTGTCTGAGACACGGCAGGGTTTCAAACCGAGCAGTAAATCTATTTCAAACCCTTTCATGCTCGGTTATTAACAGACTTTTGTCCGAGTGTGTTGCTATCAAATTGTGTGCAACATCTCTTACCATTGCCTTCAAAACTGAACGTAGTAAGTTAGGCGTCTAACGCAAGATGCGGGGATGGGAGGTGGTTGTTTCCACTTGTGTGATATGGAATCGTGAATTGTTTAAAGTTTTTGCTAAAACGATATTTTTAGCTTATTGCCATGCAAAAGCAAAAATGGCCTTCAATCTCGATTTTTCTACTTAATTAGAACGAAGTGTAGAGTAGAGTACTTGGTAGAGTTCATTTCAGGTGTCTTATTGGCGCTGTTATCATTCTACCAATCGTTATGTCTGGTATTTGAACTGGTCAACGCTGCAGTCGGACTTCACGGCGTGCCTGTACAACGGCACACGTGCTTCATGATGATGATTCCATATGTAATATTCTGGTAGGTCTGTCGAACATATGCGATTCAAAACAGCCGCAAGTAGTCATCGCTGTGGTCAGCTGCATGATGCTGTGTTACTTTTCGCAGTACTGCACACTTGAATGACATTGAGATTTAATTTAAGAAGAACTTTATGCGTGACCTCGTCCAGCATTGTACAGGGGGCCGCGCATTATTTATGGACTTCAAATAATCGAAGTGCCATAATAACTCAAACAATTCAAAACGGAGAAAAACACTTCGAAATCTTTATTAAGGTTTTTAACAGTCAAGAAATACTATCTTCGTTCGAAGCGTCCTCTTCCTGCGCGAACGCAGCTTCTCAGACGAGTCTTAAAGGCGTCATAGGTGGCACGGAGATAGACCTCATCGAGATCATTTCGCGCTCTCGTAAATGCAGCTCTAAGCGAATTTAAGTTGCTGTATGTTGTCGCTGAGATCTTCACTCTAAAACCGAAAAGTTTGGAACGAAAAGCCAAGTGGGTTCAGATCTGGTAAATTTGATGCTATTCGGAGATGACGGAATCAGGAGACTCGCGTAACATCACCGCTGGACGACACTCGTCTTGTATGCAGTAGCCGAATCTTGCTGAAAGCACCACGGCTTGCCTCCGAAGCGAGAAATCGACCACGGCTTCAGGACCAATTTCAAGTATATTTCTTATCGATCTTCACTCCAGCATCGACGAACACCAGTGGCGTTTTCCCATATGAGGTTATAACACCCCAAGCTCTAGCAGAGCTCGGACGTGCACTTTTCCCAATGACTTTTTTCCCTAGAAATGACTTGCTTCTTATCTGCTGCGAGGATCCAATCGTTTGTGGGTTCACAATAGGTTCTACTGTGAAAATTTTCTTGTCACTGAAAATGATGGTCCGGCGCGTGTCACCTGTGACACCAATCGTCTGAGAAGCTGCATACGCGCAAGAGAAGGACACCTTGGATGAAGAATGTAATTTTTGATTGATAAGCACCTTAGTAAACTTTGCGAAGTGTTTTCCTCCGTTTTGAATTGTTTTTGTTACTATGGCACTATTTGAGTCCCATAATTAATGCACACCCTGTATATCCCCCACCGAGAACATCCCGTCTCCCAGCGAAGCAGATTCATTGTGGTTTATAAACTTTGCTTACAGTTACATGATAAGCTTAAGTAGGCCTTCGATATACTCACGTGGAAACCTCGGCGACAGGACAACTATTAGGTTGTCCGGAAGCTCTCAGTGTTTTGTATTTCTATTTTCAGTCGTCTATTATTAATCAAAAATTCAACCTGCCGTAGGTATTACTCCTACTATCTGTACAGAATGAAATTTTTGGTTCCATTTGACTAAATAATTTGTTTCAACATTGTTTTATGTTTCTGTTCTTGAAGGGCTTATAGTAGGATGTCGAAGAAGCAATTCCGAACAATAATTTATTTCAACTTCGAGCCGAGACTGCTCGACAGATCAATCCAGTGTGGGGCCTAGCAGTGTTGGAGAATGAACTGTGCGCCAGTGGTTCAGTAGATTTCGGACCTGAGATTTCAACCTCCAAGATGACCCCAGTAGCGGTCGACCTAGAACAATCCTGGACGAAGAGTTGATGGAATTGGTGGAAGCTGAACCATCCCAGACAATTCGCTGGATCGCGGAAAAGCCAGACGTTAAAAAACTTCTGTTGCGGATGCTGTGAAGCGCGTCGGGAAGGAGAAAAGTTGAATGAGCGGCAAAAATTCTCACGTTCCGAGATTTGTCCCCCTCTACTCTTACGCGACAAAACTGACCCGTTTCTGGATCATCACACGTGATTAAAAGCGGATTCTGCATTATAACAGGAAACGCCCAGGAGAGTGGTTGGACGCCGACGAACCCCCTTGGCATTTTTCAAAGGCGAACCTCAACCAAAAAAGGCATTGGTCACTGCGTGGTGGTCGGCGGCCCCGCTACGGCTTTTTGGCACCAGGCCAAACGATCACAGCAGAGTCCTGTTGTAATGAAATCGACGAAATGCACCGAAAATTGCGTCAGCTCCAGCCAGCATTGGTCAACAGAAGAAGCCTGATTCTTTTGCGCGACAACGCCCGCCGCACTTTCAGAACTTTCTCGCTGGTAAAACCTTCCCCAATCAGGACCACCTAAATTTTCGCCGACGGAATAAGTCGACAGGGGTCCCGTTGACAAAAATGTGCTGATTCGAATGATGCTTATTTCGACTAAATCCGATGATTTGAGATGGTTACGGTAGTTCATAGTGAAGCACTCAGTACGCTGAAAACCTTCCGGACAACCTAAACCTAATACAAATCGTGGCGGAAGCCTGCTACTTCCCCGCTGGATCATATTTTGGTGGAGCCACGAAAAGCGCGAGAACACTTTTCACGTCGCTCCCGCCAATCTCTTGCTGAAATCTGTTATTCCTTCGACTGCTAGAAGAGACATACTTCCGCGCTGCGGCTTTCGTTCGTCTTTATTTCAGAGGAGTATACTTTTGCGTCGCCAAAGTAATTTATCCTTCAACCGTAGAGCTTCGGCATTTCCATCAAATTTTTGAGAGAGCATAATGTTTTCTCTACCCATTGGAGTCGGGTGGGTAAAACTCTGTCGGCGACTGTCCCTTCAATCGCCGATGCTGGCAGAGAAAAGACCAGTACTTTCTCAGCTTTTTGATGTGGTTGGACTAAATACAGATAGAGGGCACCTCAAAAAAAGTATACTGTTTGAAACGCCATCACCTTGCTACCACTAAAGGGACTGATGAATTTAAGAGCTCATAAAAGCGATAGAGAATTGTAATTTTCTGACCCATGAGCAGTGGGGATTGTGCCACGCTCTGGTTTGAATCCTTGCGTTTTACCCTTAATTGATTGTGATTCACTTGAATACTTTTTATAACTTCCCCATGAAGTGACCATATCGATTTATGCGTCCATCTTTTGAAGTTTAAAATTTGAAAACGCATTACAGCTTGCAGCTTGCGGAGAAATTCAGGGTATCCTAAAGAGTGTAGGTACTGTTATAAAGGTTCCAACATGGCTGCCAGTCAAGCTTTTGAAGATGTTTGAGAGTCAAATGAAAGCACAGGGTAACGAAAATTCTGTGACGTGCAAGTAGTTAAGATTAGCCGTCCATTTGTCCTAAACGTTTCATTGCATAATGAGTTGATTGTTGAGGAACCACATGCATGATTCAATTTAGCGACGAACTGATCAAGTCGTTGTTTCGCTAAACTCTCTAAACATTTAGAAGGTGAAGAGATAGCAAATAAATTGTGTAAAAATCTGTTCAAGGAAGCTTCACGATAGGAAGGGATCAAGCTTCAAGGTCTCTTCTGCTTGATGCATGCCTCAGCGCTATCCTTATTCGTCGTTTCAGTTGCATGCAGTCAACAATGTATCTCGTCCTTGCACTCGATATTCTGTTCTCGATAGTGTTTCCGTTGCGGTGGGTTTCAATCTATACTCAATACCGTTTCTCAGTAGTGTTCCTTACTGTGGAATTCAAACGTGTGGATAGAGTTTGTGCTGGGTTTTAGACCTGCTTTTGGTTTCCTGGTTTTAGATCCCAATCTAACTCACAAATCTTCGCAATTTTTAAATACTGGTTGATCTACGCTAATGGGCCTTTCCGTTTCCAAGATGAAACATATCTTCACGTTTTAGAGTACTGGTGGCCAGACTTTGGGTATATGTGGGAATCGCCTCAATTCTTCCCGTCTTCTACGCTGCCTTCATCATCTCGTTGAATTTTTTCGAAATATCACAGAACCAAGACAACCCCACGTGAGTCTATCGTATGTTTTCTACGACTGAAATGTATAGAATTTTATTAACTTTTTGTTTTTACATGTATGTAAAACACATGTCGAAAGATACAGCGAACATATACATGCGGAAGATAAAAAGAAGCTAATAAGCGTAGCGACATGCGACTCCAACCTCATCCTTTCTAGTACTAATATGTACCTCATCAAAATACTTTTCTACACGCGAAGAATGGAGCTCGAAGGTTATATCCGGCCTTGGAATAAGATAGTAGAGTTGAATCACTACATTTATGAATGGAAGTAACGAAAATGATTTCAAAACACAGCTTTTAACCTAAATTCAACAGTTTGAACACGATGCAAATATCCCTCAGCTTACGACGCGACTCCACACTGTGCAAACCCGTATACATAGCTATTCTTTGGGCCTGTACGAGGAATTCGAGAGTGTATAGAATCACCTGCTCAAATGTCGCTCTTATTGTCGCTCGCTTCTTACTTATTAAATGTATATTAGCGCTCTTCTATTAACATGCTTCTTTGCCCTAGGAGAAAATGTTGCGGAACAAGATTCTAATGTTGGTCTGGCAAACGTCTAGTATGGGCTAGAACGATGGGGTACTACTCCGAGAGAACCTCGAAAGAAGAGGTTGTTCATCCGCCACTGCTACAATATAGGGTGCGTCAAAATTATGGCGACAAGGTGTTCAAATCGCCGAAGGCGAGAATGCAGTACTTTCGAGAAACCAACGATGGTATAATGTTTATTAGTCTACTGTAGACTGTACAGAACATTGAGATTCGAACTCCATCGACGTTGACACATTCTTTGAGGTGCTTCGGGAAGGAATCGATGGCGGCACGCAAGTACGTATGTACATATGGCGCGTTGAGCTCATCTCGCGCCTTCTGTTGAACCCCCTTTAAACAATTCACGGAGCGGCGAGGTTTCCAGCGGGCATTGGCTTCCAGAACTAACCAGACGGTGCAGTAATTAGATTCAAATTCGGAGAGTTGGCTGGCCACTTGTGGAAGCTGATGAATCTGGGAGTTGCTTTTGCACCAGCCCTGTTCTGTGAGCTGGATCTCCGTTCTGTTTGAAGGTCCACGAGCGGTTTTCAATGTGAGCACTAGCCCAGGATTTATGGAAGATTCTTCTCAACGACGTCTCCTTGATATCCATTTCTCGCGACATCCGGCGGACCGAGCACGCTGGATTCCCGCGAATTCGTTCACGTACCTTCATGATGTTTCCGTAGTCGTTACAGATACGTGTTTTTCTCGTCCGGATCTATCATCCTCGACTCCCAGGCCTTCGTAGCGTCTGACGGATCTATTAGGTTGGTGCATATGTAAGTTCTCGGATATTTGGGGCATGAAATATTTATTATCACAACATACGAACAACAATGTCAAATCATTTGAAGTAACCACCCTTTACATCAATTGTCTTTCGCCAACGTGCTGGTAAGTCATGGATGCCTTTTCTCCAAAACGTGGCCGGTTGTGATTCGAAAAATGTGAGCAGTGCCTCCTCGACATCCCCTCGGTTCCTAAATTGCTGGCCGTCCAAATAGCGTTGAAGGCTTGAAAACAAATGATAATCAGGAGGAGCGAGATCTGGTGAGTAAGGTGGATATGGAAGAACGGTCCGCCAACTCAGCCGCCGTCGCTATAGCAATATGCGGTCTAGCGTTGTCGTGTTGAAAATACACCTTCACTTGCTCTCCTCGTGTGGCTTGAAGGTGGGCCCTCAACTTCCTCAGTTGGTTGACGTAAATCTCTGCCGTCACTGATATCTCTTCGTCCAGCAGCTCCCAGTATTCTACGCCAAGAACACACCACCAAATGCATAGCATCACCTTTTTCACGTGAAGATCGGGTTTCGGAACGTCCTCTGCCTCTTCAGTTGCGTCAACCCACTGTGCACGCCGGTGATAATTAAAGTAGAGTATCCACTTCTCATCCTCGGTGACAAGGTTGTCCAGCCATCCGTAGGTACGTCTGAGGGTAAGGGGAGACAGAGCGACATCGGCTCTGCAATCCATGCCATGTTGTGTCAAGTCGTGAGGTACCCAGCGACCCAATTTTTGCACTTGCCAATCGACTTCAATCCTCGAACGACTGTTGAGTGACTAACACCAAGAGTGCTTGATAGTTCGCGAGTGCTTTGGTATGGGTCCGCTTCCACTCTACTTCGGAGGCCATCCAAATCCAGTGTCATCGGGCGCCCTTCTCGTTCATTATCTTCAACGGAGAATTCACCAACTGCAAACTTCGAGAACCACTGGTACACAGTGCTTCGAGCAGGAGCACTCTCGTTTTAAACATCCTTCAGGCGACGATACGTTTCGTTGGCATTGAGGCCAGATTGGTGCAGGATTAACATGACGTGCCGAATATGCGTTGATGCATGTGGGAAATTTGGCGAGAAAATGCGCTTTCAGTTCAGGAGGGATCAAATGTCTGAGAACTTATGCACCAACCTAATATAAATAACACTTCGATCAACTCCAAGACGGTTGTGAAAATCGCATGCCGAGAAGTGTTAACGGTAAAGCTCAATGGTTGAAGCACGATGGCGCGCACGTTTCACAATCCTGAAAAACATTTTATTTTATGCTTCATTGAGGTAAACATAAACGAATTGACGCAATAAAAACAACAAAAGCACAGAAAAAACAGTCGCTTCGAATAGGAGGCCATATTGTTTGCTCATGTGCTGTCGCCATTATTTTGGCGTTCCCTCTATTTCGATGTATGTGACGACAAAGCGCAAAAAAACGTATTTCCGACGTTTTGCAGTGGCACCATTAAATTTATAATTTAAGATTTTTTTGTAGTTGTAGATTGTAAAGTAGACGAATTGTAGGCTATAGGTTTATAGTCCACATGAACTAGCACACGACCTACACACATGAAGATGATCAGCGGAGTTGTGCGGACGAGGCTGGCAGGGTGACAATTCGACCGGTCCTCGGCGTCGTCTGGCCCGAATCCCCTTTACTCTTCTCCAACCATGCTCCGCCTCCTGTTATCTACCCATCAGGTCTCTGCCAAGTTTAAGCCATGCCCTGTGTATCGACTGCACTGTTTGCGGGTGATTCCTTGGCTCTTGCAGCAGTAACAACCCATGACATTGTTTCCAACCTCCAATATTATTTTTAAAAAAGTGGTCCCTAACTTACGACTTGTTGGCAGTGAAATAGTTACTCATGTAGTAACTAACGGTGAGCTCTTCTTAGCAGACTGCTTTCTTTTATATACAACACCCGTTCTCGATTTTTTAAAATCTAAAGCAAATCTAAAGTGAAAGCATTCACCTACCCGCACGCATACTTAATTCAGGTGTCAAAGTATCAGGTCGTTGCATATGAAATGGCCGATTTTGCTGCCTCAATTTCTATTCGATTCTTCGTGGCTACGAACGTAGCCGATTCAGGCATTTAGTTCCTGGATGCGCAGAATTTCCCCTTTCTTGCCATTCATAGCATTTGTGACATAATTGCCTCCTGCCAATTTTTTGACCTTGTTTTTACAGTGTGGATCAACGTGATATTTGGGTGCTCTACTTAAATATATGAATGGAAAAGTGGACACAACGCCGCGGCCGCAAGACGAAGACCGAGGTAGGCCGCCATCACTCCTTAACCACGACCAACTGAAAGCCATGGTGGAAGCGGATCCGCCTCAAACTGTGGGAGAGCCAGCACAGCTTATCGGGGTTGACGCCAGCCCTATCAGCAGCCACTTAGGTGCGAACGGAAAAGTGAATAAATTCGATAAATGGCCCTCGCACGATCTGAACTCTGAGCAGATGCTGAAGCTCCACGACACCTATGTTTCTTTAAGGCTGTGCAAAATCAAAGGGAGCCTTTTTTGGACAGGATCGTAACATGCGACGCAAAATGGATCATTTGTGACAATTGCCGTCACTCTACACAATGGATGGTCAAGAATGAGAGTCCCAATGAGATGCCGAAACCAAGTCTCCATCCCTTTGGATTTGGATGAAGACCATGATGACCGTATGGTGGAAATTGGCTGGTGCTATCCACTTCTTGAAGACTAGGCAGACTATTACAGCGTAGAATTACTGTGCCAAAGTTGAAGTGACGCACCAGAAGTTGATTGAAAAACCGGCTTTGGTCAATCGAAGAGGCCCAATCCTACTCCATAACAACGCACGTTGCGCACGTTTCAAGAACTGTTGTCCAGAAACAGGATGAATTGGGATGCGAAACTCTGCCACATTCAGCATATTCACCATATCCGTCCCCTACCGACTACCATTTTTCAAGCATTTAGATCGTCATGTGATTGTAAAAAAATCAGCCATCAGGATGATGTCGAAAATGACTTCATATGTTTTTTTAAACAAAAACATTTTTTAGTTCATATTTAAAAGATGAAATGCCTCAGACATTGTCGCATTGGAAAGTGTGTTAAATTTAATGGTGCTCATCTCGATTAATAAAATTGCTTCTAAACAAACTTATGCTCTGTCAAAGTTTTCAGTCAAAATCGCCCATTTCATAGCAACGACTTAATATACATAAAATCCGTAACCGTGGTCAAATTACAGCTGCATGACAGGAGAACATTCTAGAGTGAATAACTACCAAATAGCCTCCATGTTTCAGGTTGTTTTTCTAATCTGCCTACGCTGATAAAGCTTTATTCTTTTCCTTATACATGAAATACATTCAGGATTCGACTATGCAATCCGGCATTCTCCCTTGAACCACTTGTGAAGGACATTTGGCTCAATTGGAATGGGTTCTCAAACATTGGCGTGCTCATTGTACATATAACCATCAACTTTGTTGTGAAGCCTAATGGTGAGGTAATCTTTGAAAAGAAAGTAAAGGAAAATTTTGATGCTTGAGCTGTTCCTGTTCCAGACAAACGCAATAGAGAGCTCGGCAGGGTCGTGATGCATTCTGAGCAGAAACGGGTGGGCCAGAGCGGTGTGCTTTCCATGTAAATATGATATTATTTTCCTGCAATTCAGGTTTGCCTTTGTATGATGTGCCTGACAATAGCTTTCGTGTCGACTTGGGGAACGTGTATGCTGTCGCAGTGTATAGTGACATGGATGGAGCCGTCCTTAGCGACTAAAGTCGTTCACGCCTACTCGGTGAGTAGTTACTATTTGTTACTTCTTATTAGATAAAACGCTACATAGGAGGGAGGGCCAAAGTGAGCGCGTTCTCGAACTGCTTCAAAACAATATGACCGTTCTTTTGATCAATAATTCTTCTTTAATAATCCTTCTACTTTGCAGGCCATATTCGCTATGATGGCCTATTCCATGAACTACTACGTGTACATCATAAGAAACGAGAAGTACCGAAGAGCGTTTCTGGAGCAGTTGTCCTGCGTACTACCCGAAAGGTGCAGATTGAAAAGTTCTCGCTTTAATGTGAACCGTTTTTACAACAAAACTGCTTTCAGACTTCATCCATCGCCGAGTATCTCATCGCGAGGAGCACTGAGCTCTCATCCAACATTTGTTCGAAATTCCTCTCATGGAAGTGGACCGCCTTCCTTCCACGCTCACTACCAACAAAGACATGGAGCTGGCGATAGCCGTGCATCTTCCACCCATTCTCACCATCAGTATCACGATAATCATGGAGCCAACCTAAGCAGCAAGCCTTCTATTCACTCACTTCATGCTAAGTATCGCCAAAGTAACAGAAGAGAGCCGCAGCACAGTCGAGACACATCAGTGACGCAAGAAGACGTGAAAGAGCTGAGTTGACCATGAGCGCTTTGTTTAACCAAACTTCGGAGAAGTTACCTTTAGTTTCATGAAGTTCATCGTAGTTATATAAGATTTTCCAGAAGATTTTGCTGGATGTACAAAAGTTACTTGGTCAGTTGGCTTAGGAGCATATAATTCCACCTTTTTGTACATTTAGTGTCTAAAAAGGATATACGGATCAAAACATTGAGCCAGTAAATAAGCTAGGACAAATAATGCCCTCGTCCGGTATAGAAGCTCGAGAAGTGTTGAGCATTGTCATAATGTTGACTTTTAAGGCTAGAAAACTTCAATATATGCTGTTTGTTTGTCGATATATGAATAAACTTTCACGTACAGACGTGTCTTTGGAGCAGGATACAGGGTACAGGGACGTCTTCAGGTTTCTTCCAATTTCCGGCTGAATATATGTAACTGTGCAAGAAATAGGTCTAGGTTAAGAAGAGCTGGCATGAAATCAAACCAAACATGACACACACTCAGAGAATTACCGAGAGAATCAAAAAATACCGCAGGTTTAATTATATAAGCGGAATCTTCGTCCTTCAAATTCTTGTAACCCAAAGCGATTCCCCTTATCATAGCGTGGAAGGAAACGCGCAAGATTCGCACAAAGTTAAAGTTCTTAGTGGAGTTAGGGACCCAAAGAGACAACATGCGAACGCAGTGCATGGACTGGGTGGAGTATAGATAAGTGTTCTTCTTACTTGCATGTAAATCAAGGTCAATAACAGCCATTCACACACGTTAAACAGCGCTTATCAATCAAATGAAAACCGCAACCATCTAGGCAAGTGCAGGCCGCGATCATTCCTTTTGAAACACTTAACGACTGCTGATTTTCAGCGCTTCATAACGTAACGTCGTTGGTTCAGTCCCCATTGCTGCGGTTCTTTTTGCACATCATGATTTATCTTCAAAATGACCCTTTATTCTAAATTATTACGTGCTTGATTAAATATCTGGGAGAACTATCACACACGTTTGTAAAAATGCTTGTAGAAAAAAACTACTATGGTGACATTGGTGACAGCTCCAGACATTTTTTCTTCGACCCGATGAAAAACGTTATGAAAAGGGTCAAGTCGTTTGCCATGGCAAATACCACAAAGTTCAATATAGCCAGAGAGACAACCTACTGAAGGTTCTATCGTAGATTTACTGTACGTTTTGTGCCTCTGGTCTTCAAACTTTTTCAAATACTCATGGCATAAGGCAGGCCACATTGATGATCACCCAGATGTGTTAGTCAGTCCTGGTGAATATTTTCTTGATCTTACTGCAATTGACTGTTTTTTGCTGTTGTACAGTACCGGACGCGTCTTTTGAATATGTAGACGCCGAAAAAACCGCACTTTTGCGGTTTTTGCGTCTTTTTGCTATAACTCACCGAAAGGTCATCCATTTGAAAAATCAAGGGTACATCTGAGCTCAGGAGATCGAGCTCTATCGTTTGGTGTATACATTTCATATGAAAGATCAAAAATGGCCAAAATTGAAAACTTGCACCATTGCCGTTTTTTGCCTACAAGCTTATTTACAAACGTGTATGATAGTTTTCCCGGCTTTATAATCAAAAATGTGTCAGAATTCAGAATAAAAGGTCATTTCGTAGATGAATCGTGATGTGCAAAAAGCGGCAGCAATGGGAACCGAACCAACGACGTCTCACTTGACGAGCGCGAGGACCACCTCTGCGCCACCGCCGCAACTGACGATCCATTCCAGGGGTGTGCATTTAACGTTAACGGGTGTTAACTATTTACCGGTTTAACGGATTTACCGACATTTTCGCGATAAATTCTCTTAACGATAATTTTCGGTAAATTCCCAAATTTAACGACTTTTACCGTGCAAAATCATGTTTCTACCTATCGAATGGAGAAGAAAAGATACTACCGATCTTAGTTCGGAAGTCTTCTATCTTCTCCGATAACTTGCTGTTAGCGTCCGTGGTCCTCAATTTCATTAGAACATCCATGACCACATCATGAGGAGGAAATGGTGCGCTCCAGTGTTAAAAACGCGCTCTACTGCGACACTATCCGCGCTGAGGTTCCCCACTCGACAATTTTCATGAGAGATATAGAAGCTGTCAGATTAGAGGATCGCCATAGGAATGAATTGAAGATACGTTCTTGTCTTGTTCCCGTAATTTAGTCCAAGATGTGAGGCACCGGATTATACTTACTAGTCTACCTGATCTTCTGGTGGACTCTTAGGCTATTTTCCTGTATAAGAAAACGGAGGAAGTTCGCTATCATGTGACGTTTCGTTGTTTTTTCTAAAGTACCTGGTTTTGCTTCAAAGCACAGCTAAATGGCTCAAAAGAGTAGTACATCGTTGAAGGTGTAGTCATTCCTTCAACGATGGAAAAGATGATAATTGCGATAATTTTAAAAAGCAGCAGGAGTGTTAATCCAAAAGACGTGCAGCAATACTCGATCGTAGGTAAGATGTTCCAAAAATGTTTTTGTAGAGATTTAACTAAGGTTTTATTTTTTTTGGTGCGCTTCTGCTTGTTTCGTTTGTTGTAGGATGTTCGTTGCTTTTAGGGAGTTGTTTGTTTTAGAATGACATATGCGTGATGAAATGAAGTTGATATGGTTTACTGAACGTGATTTTATGCTTTTCGCTTTTTATACAACACTGCCCCTTGAACTAGTTGCCTTCAAGAAAAAATTAAAGTGTAAAAATTTAACGGATTTACCGAATCTACCGGAATTTACCGGCGAATTTCAGCGTTAAAAAATATGCGGTAAAAAATTTACTGGCGGCAAGTCAGCGCACACCCCTTACCCTTTCTTACGAAGCCCCATGGCCCATCGCTCTGTCGCCAGCTCTTTCGTACGGCCGGCCTGTGGTGAGGCCACCCGATTTCGGAAGGCCCTAACTCGCTCAGGAGTTTTATTTTAGAATTTTGACACCCATATTCGTAATCAGCATTCCGAGCTCTTTCTTAAGATCCTGGTCTCCACTTGAAGTTCTCTTGGAGGTCGAAACCCTTCCCTTGTAAGATAAACGAGGCTTGCTCTTTGCAAAACGACTATTTATTGAATTTTTGATTGCAAGTTCAGGTGAAACGGATAGCCAAATCTCAAAGGAACATAACCGGCATTGCATGCTTTTCAAGTTTCGCAAAGGTTGTAACGCAGCAGTCGCTACCAAAAATATATGCGATGCATATTCAGGTGCACTGGACGTCCGCAAATGCCGACGATGGATTCCCAGTTCAATCCTGTAATTGTGATTGCTTTGAGTCCTCTCGATGAGGAAAACCTGTGACATTTGAGAACGACATGCTAAAGGGAAGGGAGGCAGTACCCCGTCAAACAGTGAAGGAACTGTCAAGTGCCCTAAATCGACCACCCATTTCCATTTACGCCAGATTGGAAAACTATGCAGGGTAGGTGCTCGAGTAGCGCACAACCTGTCCGCCGACAATCGAGCCCTTGCAACGCATTGCTTTAACGACACTAAGCCTACTTTACACCACAAAGGCGTTTCTGTGGTTTTTGTGGAATATCCGTGGAATTCTTAACCTCTTCTTA
>CANAIB010000059.1:0-27002 GCA_947359475.1 Heligmosomoides polygyrus bakeri
GATCAGAGGGTGATATCCGCCCAGTGTGGTTTATTGGCCCCTACTGGTCACAGGGCGAACATACGCCCTTAACGGTGGACCTTGGTGAGTTCGTCTCTCTCTCATTTGATCTCTCTGGGGTGGTTGTAGATGTACGTCCAAAATGCTAGAGTAGTTGAGGCGCTTGGTGGGGGTAGAGGCGCAAATGTAAACCTTCACACCATGATTAGGCCTCTGAAGACGACGGAACGTCGAACGTCAGGCCCTGCTGAATAAAGCTGTCCACCTACAAACCTCGTGTGGCACCAGATATACTAACACTAACAACTTACAATGCCGAGGTTTCAAGAAGAGAGAAGTTGGGAGCTATCAGATCTGTGTTTTGTAGAGCGTGGCTATCATTTTGATAGTAGACACTGCAAAATTTACCGAGTTTGAAGTGTCGGCCTTTTATATGAAATGGAATCTTCGAAGTTCAGCCTTCAATTCCTAGTTAGTAGCAACATGACGAAGGAACTAGCTCATTTATCATGAGGAGTTAAATGTTCTTTCTTTCATAGGTTTATACAGATCCAGCAGTTGTCAGCCAATTTCAAGTTCTCACCTCAAAAAACCTCAAAAAATCTTCCGCCCTTGCTCGCCCACGTTTGAGTGTTCGGCAATTCCAATAATGCCATTCTGTTCACCACGAAAAGCTCTATCGAATGGTGTCAATCTCAACCAATTTGAAAAATCGACTTTTTGACTTTGCATCGAGCACGGATCTCCCTCGATAGAGAGCCTTCGGGCTCTCTTGTTAAGAAGGATCTCGGGCCGCTTGTCGCAGGGCCACGTGGCAACGTCCCCGGGTGGTGGGTAAGGGAATTAAACGCGAACCAAATGCGACCGTGTACTGCCCAGAGACGCAGGTGGGATGCAGGGGATGGACTCTTTGCTCCTGCTGTGTCGGGTCGACGCGTTCCTTGTGCGTGGGAGCGGCATGTTCGTGCACAGTGTGCGCGGATGTGTCCATGACTGTGCGGATTGTAACTGTGTCGGCCCGGCCAAAAGCTTGCACTCGGTAAGACTGGGAGTACATCGTAAGGCGATTCGGGGGCGCCTCAAAAGTCTCGCCCCGTCCCTTCGGGCAGTCTGGCTGGCTGCCCGGAGTTCTTCGCCCGCACGACAGAGCCTGACTAGCTACCCGTGTTGTATGGAAGTCAAACACAGCAGCACTAAAGGGCCTCATTCCCCTGACCCCGAAAGAGCCCCCATTTCTGCAGCGATGGGAAGGACGAGTACGGAGAGGTTGCTAAAATCTCAGGGCCTAACCAGGCTGCGCAAATTGAGAAGGACTAGGATGACGATCTGTACTTACAACACCCGCACACTTGCATCGGAAGCATCCGTCGAGGACCTGATGATGCAAGCCAAGAAGATCAAGTACGGACGTCATCGGACTGACCGAGACGAGAAGACACCACCCCCTACACGCCGCCTACGACTCCGAGAAGAACTGTTCCTCGGAACATGCGACAGCAGGGGAGTAGGCGGCGTTGGTGTCCTCGTTACACGCACTTGGTCATGAACATCGATTCGTACGAGTCTTCTGACAACCCGAATCGGACGTCTGCGACTGAGGCAATGTGCTCCGTGCCAGCCTTTGACCGTATTCGTCGCGTATGCCCCAACATCCGACTACGACGACGAAGAGGTCGAAGCCTTCTACGTGGAGCTGGAGAAGTTCTATAAGGGAAAGATCACACCTTCTACAAGGTGATCGTCGGCGACTTCAACGCCAAAATCGGGCCACGAAGGTCGCCGGAAGAATTTCACATCGGAACCACGGTTTGGAGTGGAACGAGCAAGGTGAAAGGCTGTCTGAGTTTATCATGTCGACCAAGACCATCCATGGTAACTCGCAGTTCCAGAAGCCTCCCTCCCTACGATGGACCTGGAAATCCCCCGGTGGGCCAGTTCCACAACGAGATCGACCACATCATCTTCAATCGCAAGTATTGCCTGACCGATGTCTCCGTTGTCCCCAAGTTCTACACGGGATCGGACCACCGCCTCCTTCGCGCGAGGTTCCGCTTTTCGCGTCAAGGAGGAGAAGGCCGCGAAGTTCAAGAAGAGGAGTCCCAGAACGACCATCAACTGGGATCTCTACACCTCTCTTGCCGGCCTTTGGGAAGATGCCGTCATGGACAACGTCGACGAGGAATGCGATCGCTTCGTGCACCTTCTCCACGATAGTGCTAAGGGAGCCGAGAGCTTGAAGACCACCAAGAGACGCCTGTCTCCGGAAACTCTCGAGCTGATACGCCAGCGTGGAGCAGCACGAGCGTCAGCAACTATCAACTGACGTCCGAGCTTGCAAAGCTATGCAGAGCGGCGATAAAGGAAGATCTGAAGGAGAGAAGGGCGGAAAGTGTTGGCTGGAAGCAGCAGAGGCAGGGCTGAGCATCCGCAATGCCCGCCGGAACTTCGCCAAACTTCAAGACCAAGATGACCGCTCTCCGACGTCCTGACGGAACCGTCACCTCTTCCAGAAGGACCATGGAGAAAGTCATCCACGACTTCTACTCCGATCTCTTCGATAGCCACGTCCACCTGGACCCTACGCCATCTTCCGCAGGATGGATACGTCATCCCTTCTGTTCTCCCTTCCGAGATCCGACACGCCATCTCGTCGGTGAAGAACGTACAGCACCCGGTCCTGACAGGATCAGAGCTGAACACCTGAAGAACATCCCGCCAGCGCTCATCAACACCTTGGCGCGGCTCTTCACACGCTACCTGTCCGAATGCAAGGTTCCATCTCAGTGGAAGACCAGCAAGACCGTCTTGCTGTACAAGAAGGAGACGTGCACGACATTGGCAACTATCGCCCGATCTGCCTGCTGTCCGTAGTCTACAAGCTGTTCACTCGAGTCATCCTGAATAGGATTAGTAGAACGCTGGACGAAGGACAGCCATGCGAACAAGCAGGATTTCGGAGAGGATTCAGCACGATGGACCACATACACACCATTACGAAGCTCATCGAAGTGTCGCGAGAGTACAAGCTGCCGCTGTGCATTACGTTCATTGACCTGAAGAAGGCATTCGACTCCGTCGGGACTGTAGCGGTCATGGAAGCCCTGCTCACCCAGGGCGTTCCTACTCAGTACATCAGAGTCCTTCGAGAGCTGTACAGTGGATTCACGACCAAGATCTCACCATTCTACAACGACGTCGTCATTGACGTGAAGAGAGGGATTCGACAAGGGGATACCATATCCCCGAAGCTCTTCAGCGCCACCCTCGAAAACGTCATGCGCGAACTAGAATGGGATGATATGGGAGTGAAGGTCGACGGCCGGCAACTGCACCATCTTCGCTTCGCTGACGACATCGTGCTCATAACACCGAGCATCAGTCAGGCGGAACGAATGCTGGCCGACTTCGATCGTGTATGTGGAAGCGTTGGACTGCAGCGGAATCTTACGAAGACGATGTTCATGAAGAACGGATGGGTTTCTGATGCCCCATTCTCGCTCAACGGAACGAACATCTCCGAATGCTCCAGCTGTGTGTATCTGGGTCGCGAAGTCAACATGGCCAACGACCTAGCACACAGAGCTGAGCAGGAGGAAACGAGCGGCTTGGGGAGCTTTCAAGAGCGTCGAAGAAGTCGTGAAGAAAACGAAGAACGTCCGGACTCCGTGCCCACCTATTCGACTCCACTGTTCTTCCTGCCCTAACATACGCCTCAGAAGACCTGGGCTATACGAAAGCAGGATGAACACATCAGCGTCGCGCAGCGTGGAATCGAGAGGACGATGCTCGGAGTGACACGACTCACGCAAGTGAGAGAAGGGCCTCCGGAGTTCCGAGCTTCGCCGACGTTCGAAGATCAGAGACGCTGTCGCATGGGCCAAGTCGTCGAAAATTAGGGTGGGCCGGCCACGTAATGCGATTCGCAGACACCCGCTGGACTAGAGCCGTCACAGACTGGATTCCGCGGGATGTCAAAAGAACACCAGGACGCCCACAACGCGTTGGGTCGGACTTCTTCGTGAAAGCCCTGAACGACCGATATGACGCTCTTCGTGTCCCCTCGAGCGAGGAGGATCCATTGGACCACTCTGGCACGCGACAGGGACGAATGGAGACGCTGCTGGCGCCCGCTCGAGCAAGTCGATGATCAACGGGACGACAGGTGATACAGGTGATACAGGTGATCGAGCACGAAGGCGCCCTAGGCCGAGCCTACGCTGACCGGTGATCACCGGTGATCCCGCCGCCGAGCGCTGGGCTCATTTCGAGTCCGACCCGCAGTCCTAGTAATTCGACTGGGTGCAGAAAGGGTAAATATCGACCAACTCGGGTTTGAGCTGTATTATACTGTTAGAGAGCTGTTGATGTCGCCAACATCACCAACGCTTAAACTAGGAAAGTAGAAATTTTCTGACAGCGCATGGAATGCGCCATGCACTCGTCTGAAATGTTGCGTTTTACCCTCGACCTGATTGTATTCTGCCTGAATACTTGTTTTAGTTTCTTCACAAAGCGTCTGTCTCGACTGATTTGCGCTTCCTTCACAGTTTAGAACTTAAAGACACACTATTTATTGCGAAAAATGCAGGGTTCGCAGTGTCTACTACCAAAATGATAGCCACGCTCTACAAAACACAGATCTGATAAATAAAATTTGTGATGGGATACTTTTTTAAACTCTTTACCTCTATAAAGATCGACTAGTGGAGGGGTCGTTAATCAACCAGCGGATGTTTGAGAGGACGAGCTTTATAAATAGGTCAAAAACTTCCAATTTCACAGCACATGCAGGTAGTTGGATTGGAAGAAGGAAGGTGAATCTAATGGTGTAATTTATTTTTCATATAATTGAATTTGAACGAAGTTATGGCACTGCGACGGTTTGCGACAGAAAAATCTGTCGCAAAGCGTCGATTGTTTACGAATTAGGAGCGGTATTGTACACTCAAACTCAAGCTTCAGCGCATACAACCAGGGAAAGTATGAGGTTGATGTGCAGCCGGTTACATTAACAGTACCTTGTTCCGTCACTCCACATTTTTGGGTTCTCCTGCAATACCGGCCAGGACAGGCGGGCAAACGTAAGACTCATATTGATTTGTTCCATATCACCTATGAAATATTGTGTAATAAGCATGCTGTAGTTTCCAAAATTTTCGACTTATTTTTCCTAAACTTCTTTCAATATTTGCTGCCGACTGTTTCTCATTTGTTGGTGCTTTCACTTAAACACCCCGATCTTCTAAGTTCGTCGAAAGAAATTTGCTCAAGCATTTAGATGTAGATGGTAGATAGATGGTTCTGACTCTCAAAAAATGTGACCAAATGCCTAGAGGAAATGCCTTGGGAGGAGATTACGTTGAAAAGATGAAAAAATCACTTTGCAACGATCAATTTCAATGACTTAAAGAACATTGACGCTCTCTCGCCACTGCCGTATGGCAAAACGTGTACTTCAACAGCAACCAAATACGACGAGAATTTTCAACTCCTAAATTGTTAACATGAGATTGGTTTCTCGAAGCACAGAATGTAATGAACGTGGAGAAATGTCGCTTTTCTGAAACGCAAAAAGCTTTGCGTCGCACAACTTATCACCACAACCATCAAACTAAGGCATAATTAGCTTTAGTGTGGCAGACGGTACTACACCAAAAGCTTAAACTTCCTATTGAACTGACCTTCGCACGTAGACGTTCACGGCAACCACAACAGGGCCTATTTCTGCCTGAAATGTCGAACGTCACACGAGTCCTTTTGGAAGGGATGCAGTGGAAACTACCGTTAACATCGCGACTTGGCGGGCGGATCCGTTTGTCTTAGCTGCTGTTTATAAGGGACATCATTATCTCGTCAGGTAGCACCTTTTCTCACTGTTCTGAAAAGTACAAGTTATCCAGCTTCTCGCTTTCGGACCATAGACGTGTCTTTCTCAAAAGCGAAAACAGACTGCTGTCGGAGGCAGCTGCGCTCCATTGGGAGCAGAGTCAAGCATGAGGTTCGGAATCAAAGGGAGGGGGGGCGAGGTCGTACTGTGGCCTCGTCTGGGGGTCGTACTCTTCCGGTTTTGGCAGAGAACATTCTCTATTATTTTTTCAGGATTTTAGAGGATGTTTTCAATTCTTAATAAGTTTTTTCAGGAAAGTCCACGAAGGCGTGGAGCCTCTTCTTCGCCCCCGAAGTTGTAAAAATTAATATTAAAAATTTTTTTAAATAATGATTTTATTACTTGTTAAAAATAAAGATTTTCCTCCTGCAGATTTGGAGGTCAATGAGAGGTTTCCATTTTTTCAGATTTTTCTAGGAAGTCATGGGCACGACAGTTTCTGCGTGAACGAGCGACATCTACGCTCTAAATTACAGTCTATAAAATTTGAAGTGTCAATTACTAAGGAAAATTAAGTGCTTTCCCTACAAGATTTTTGGAAGCGCTCTTCGAAGCGATGACGGAATGGCAACCGGAGGATGGACTTGTCACGGAACTAATTTTCTCTCTCTGCAGGAAACAGCATCAGAAAGTGAAGTCGTACCCTATAAAATTTTAGGCCACACTTTGTCGGTAATAAAACCTGTTTTTCTAAAGCGATCCTCTGTATGAACAGACGATTTGTATTTGTATCATTTGCCGTAAATTTCGACACCGTTAACTACATGAAAGCCGCTATTTTTACAACCTGCTTTTTAAAGCGTAGAATCCACACTTCTTATAGTTTTAAAGGCTCTGTGAATTTTGCAGAGACGAGCCCCGTATGGTAGGCTACGTGGAGCCATTGCGTTCTCCAATATCATCGATCGCCACTGAAGATGGTCTTTTTGCGGAAAAATGTTCTATCTCCTGACGAAAAAACACGCGAGAGTGAAATTGTGCTTCATTGAATTTTAAGTCACGAATATTACACTGTAAAATGCTAAGCTTCTTTTCAGCCATCTCCGATATGATTAGGGCGAGTCTTACTTGAATTTTTCGTTTTTCAAGAAAAATTAATTAATTTTTACCTTAAACAGATCACGCACACAGCTGAAGTCTTGCCACAAAAAGTTTCAACTCTTGTCCAATGCACAGTGTGAAAATCATGGTTTTCTGAAACGAATAGATTGGATCGACACCTGGTCGATACGGCACCGACAGAACAGTAAACATATCAACAAAGTCGGCTGGTACAGTCTAAGGTTGCTTCCACGAATTGGATGGATTTCATTATTAATGTTAATATCGTTGATGGACCAGAAATTTTTAAGACACCTAGTGTTGCAATAAACATCAGCAACAACATAATGTTTAAAGTGATTGCGGAGGTGAGTGAGAATTCTAGCAATCTCCATTGCCAAAGGTTTAATATTACTGTTAGGTGCTCCAGTTATGAATCTAAAATTAATAGGACTTTTATGCAGTTTAGTTAAACAGTAAATCAATGGTATAGTACCACTTCTATTAGGGTACAATCCTATATTAGAAATAAAGTTGTTTTCTAGTGAAAATTTCATTGATATTAATGTTCGATTGAATATATATCTTATTAGAGGAGTCACTATTAAAGTCTTCCATCTCGTTTCTGATTATTTCAAAGTACAGTTTTTTACAAATAATACCATAGTTTGAAGAAGCCTTGTCAAGAGAGCATAATATAAAAAACCTATGTATAAATTTTATACAAGCATTGATATTTTTAATATTATTGTTAGAGCTCTTATTATTAATGTATATAAGTGGTCTAGTTCTTCTACTATTAAAAAACAATGCGAAGATGTTCGTTATCTTTTGTAATGTTGAAGAATTAAGGTTATATTGGTTTTTAATTTACTTACAATTTGCTTAAAAAGGTTGATCCAAATAAACTTAATGTTACTGCTGTCAATATGAGGTTGAGGTCTGTTATTTTGTGCCTTTACTCAAAATTTTATAAACATCTCTAAGATCTCTAAAGATATTAATATCACCAGTAACAATGTGTTTGTGAAAAGAATCAATAAAGGTAGAGTATTTATCACAAATACAAGGTATATTATGTCGGACAAGATTAGAAGTGTTACGTAGAAGCCTATTATAGTTTAAAAGTTTTTTAGAAAACGGTTCTTCGTATTGATAGACAATTCCAAAAGGTTTATATACTTTATCACTATGTTGATTAATGATTCTAATTATATTTTTATTGTTTATTATACTATTCAAATTAAATGAATTTAGTACATTATTGTAGAACGGCATTTTAAGGTATACTACATCTTTTTTATGACTATCTCTACAAGTTTTCTCATTATTGTTAAAGTGGAAATAGCAAAGGGAACTTGACAAAAGGATCTGCTTTTCTTTAGAAATGTCAAAAGATTCAAAATTATACAAACTAGCTTTAATTAACGATTTTATAAAAAATTTTGTTTTTGATTTAAGAAATCTGAATAAGTCATAGTAAGTATAATTCCGGTATGACTAGAGCGGGTCGTGCTTGAATTTTTTGTTTTTCAAGAAAAATTAATTAATTTTTACCTTAAACAGATCACGCACACAGCTTAATTCTTGTCACAAAAAGTTTCAAGTCTTGTCCAATGCACAGTGTGAAAATCATGGTTTTCTGAAACGAATAGATTGGATCGACCGCTGGTCGATATGGAACCGACGTCATAGGAGCGGCAAAATTCGAAGTTCACAAAAGCGACTATAACTCGGTAAGTACTTGAAAAAGCCAGTAGCTTTTTAGAAACGAGAAAAAAGTGTTTCATACAGTATAGAAATCTATTTTCAAAAACTAGATCTTCATACGGGGCGGAAGCCTTCGATTTTCGTGCGAAAAGAATTGAAGAGATTTTATATTAATAGCTCGGTAAATTTTTTGAATTTTAAAAAAGCCAATAATTTTTGTAAACTAGAGAAAGAGTGCTTTCGAACCACTATGGGAATTCGTTTTCAACGGGGAGGTCTTCACAGGGGGCAGTGGGGTTTCGATTTCTGGTCCATTGTTGCAGAAATACGTGCCTAAAATTGAACTCCCCCCCCCCCCCGTATGAAGACATCTTTTTTTGAAAAATGATCCCTTTACGGTTAGAAAGCATCTTTTTTCTTATTTCGAAAAGCTATTGGGATTTTCGAATTTCAAAAAATGCACCAAGTTATGATCAATTTTGTGAAGAACTGCTCGTAGACTCTGATCGGTTCTACTCCTACGACATTGGAGTGATTTCACAAAATTGATCATAACTCAGTAAGTTTTTCTAATTAAAAAACTAATAGCTTTTCAAAGAAATAGATAATAAGCACTCGTCAATGGTTGTAGAATCAGTTTTTACCAGGGAGGTCTTCATAGGGGCGGTGGGGGTTCGATTTCTGGTCCATTGTTGCAGAAATACGTGCCAAAATCGAACCCCCGCCCCATATGATGACCCCTTTTTTGAAAACTGTTTTCTTATGGTTAGAAAGCATTTTTTCTATTTTAAAAAAGCTATTGGAATTTCATACATACATGAATTTTTTCAATAGTGAGGTTTTCATGGGGGGCAGGGGGGGTTCGATTTTGGGCACGTATTTCTGCAACAATGGACCAGAAATCGAACCCCCACCGCCCCTATGAAGACCTCCCTGTTGAAAACTAATTTTCATAGTGATTCGAAAGCACTCTTTCTCTAGTTTACAAAAATTATTGGCTTTTTTAAAATTCAAAAAATTTACCGAGCTACGGTTGTAAATATAAAATCTCTTCAATTCTTTTCGCACGAAAATCGAAGGGCTCCGCCCCGTATAAAGATCTAGTTTTTGAAAACAGATTTTTATACTTTATAAAAGCACTTTTTTCTCGTTTCTAAAAAGCTACTGGCTTTTTCAAGTACTAACCGAGTTATAGTCGTTTTTGTGAACGTCGAATTTCGTCGCTCCTATGACGTCGGTGCCGTATCGACCAGGGGTCGATCCAATCTATTCGTTTCAGAAAACCATGATTTTCACACTGTGAATTAGACAAGACTTGAAACTTTTTGTGGCAAGACTTCAGCTGTGTGCGTGATCTGTTTAAGGTAAAAATTAATTAATTTTTCTTGAAAAACGAAAAATTCAAGTAAGACCCGCCCTAATCATATCGGAGATGGCTGAAAAGAAGCTTAGCATTTTACAGTGTAATGTTCGTGACTTGAAATTCAATGAAGCACAATTTCACTCTCGCGTGTTTTTTCGTCAGGAGATAGAACATTTTTCCGCGAAAGGACCATCTTCAGTGGCGATCGATGATATTGGAGAACGCAATGGCTCCACGTAGCCTACCATACGGGGCTCGTCTCTGCAAAATTCACAGAGCTTTTAAAACTATAAGAAGTGTGGATTCTACGCTTTAAAAAGCAGGTTGTAAAAATAGCGGCTTTCATGTAGTTAACGGTGTCGAAAATTTACGGCAAATGATACAAATCGTCTGTTCATACAGAGGATCGTTTTAGAAAAACAGGTTTTATTACCGTGTGTCAAACTGTGGTTTAAATTTTTATAGGGCACGACTTCACTTTCTGATGCTGTTTCCTGCAGAAGAGAGAAAATTCCGTGACAAGTCCATCCTCCGGTTGCCATTCCGTCATCGCTTCGAAGAGCGCTTCCAAAAATCTTGTAGGGAAATCACTTAATTCTCCTTAGTAATTGACACTTCAAATTTTATAGACTGTAATTTAGAACGTAGATGTCGCTCGCTCACGCAGAAAACTGTCGTGTCCATGAGATGCTCGGGAAGTCTGAAAAGTTGAACTCGTTGCGATTAATCGACAACTGCTCTCAAAAGTGCTTTATTTTCAACTGTAAACAAACAAAATATTATTATCAAAAGATTACATACACAAAACCTTTATCTGTGTTTTTTCTAACAAATTACTAATTAAACAGTTACATAGTAACACTCTTTCTTGAACTAATCTGACATACATAGCCGATGCTGCACCTGGAAAGAAGGACCTATTAAAGGGTACAAAAATCGCATTAAACATTTTAAAAATTCAATGCGGATAGAAATTAAAGCGGTGGTCTACACAAGGGAGGGTCGTAAATTTTCGGCAAAAATCGAACCCCACGCTTGACCCTGATTGGGGGAGAGCTCAGTTTAGTGTACTCGAAAGCCTAACACCTCCAGGAGCATACGAGTTTTGAATGAGCCAGTATGGTAGGAGTAACTCTACGACAGTAATGGAACGTTTTATTCCTGAATGAAACACTGTCGGTGAGGATCATTCAAACGTTTCCCATCTTCCTGAAATCCTCTATCAAAACACACACACAACACAGCCCATGTTGCAAGGAAAATTTTTACAGTTTCTGCAGATGATGCTCAAGAAAGCAAAACTCGGCCCTGGGAGCATCCCTGTACACATGCTAAAATCCACAGATTCTAAATGCAGCATATATGGAATCCGTCACCATTAATGCTTTGGTGGACAGGACTGCATAAAGCCGTGGAGGGCGATTTCGGCTTTATATTGGTTCACGACAGTAGGTTTCTAGATCAGTGCTGGAAAATACACAGTTATGTCTAGCACAAACATGTGAAGAGATAATATGGTGGCGGCCTTCAACCGGCATTTGTTCAACTTCTGCACAACGATTCTTTGGTTATGTGAAGGCGGGAACCCCCACGAACCTCTCGCCTCCAGCTCAGCTGCTTTAGAGTGAACCACACCACTTTACAGCAGAAAGCGGTGCGTCGATATTCGGTGCATCGTCTTCGCTGGCAGTTCCTTGGCATCGTGTCACTCTGCTGTCGGACAACAGTTTACAAGGTGATCAGTAACAACCACTAATGTGGGGGATGACTTCTAGGTTTCTTCTGAGGCGTTACTTCGCTTACTTTCTTCATAGAACTGTGGACAAATGGTGTTACAGGCTTGCTTCCTTTGTTTCACAGTTTTTCGTCTATTACTAAACGTCTGAGTTTGGAGATTAATAATATGCCCGATATACTGTAGTATTCGTTTGCAGTTTATTCATTTTTGGCTGTTTTTATTGTTTTTGCGCTAAATCGCAACCCATGATCTCAGATATAATAGGGGGAGCAAAAGTAATGAGACACCCCATGCCGTGTCCAGATATCTCATGGCTGGAGTCTGATTTCGTGCTTATCGTATTTGTATGTTTGTATGCTACTTACTGAAGCCAATCTGAGAAGTTATCACTTCCGCCCTTTCCAGAAGCATGCCAAAACCCCAGTCTGTCTCATGCTGAAACCCCAGACTACGAGTCGACCTGTGTCGCGCAAATCTCGCCCAATTCCCAACCCCGAGCAGCCTGGGCTCAATATTCACGCAGGATGAGGAGTACGTCTTCTACCTTAACCCTGCCAAGCAGCGAGTCTGGGTGAGGCCTGGTGACCTGTCACCGACCTTCGTTCGGCGAGATGTTCACGGCGAGAAGCACCTTTGGAGCTTTTGTGTCTGCGCCCATGGATCGGTTTACCGGAAGCTGTTTCCCAAGAGCACTACGATGAACTCCAAGGCCATGGTGAACGAAATAGAAAGATGGGCCGGCGACTCGCTCTTATTCATTCGCAGGGCATCAAGAAGGTTCTCCTCTTCGACAACTCCGCACCCCATCGGGAACAAGTAACCACGGATAAGCTTGGCCAGCTGGGCTACGTTCATATGCCTCACCCACCGTATTCGCCGGACATCTCTCCATGCGACTACCACCACTTCTTGAGCTTACAGGACTTCCTGGTCGGAAGGGACACAAGAACCCAAGCTGTCCTTGACAACCATATCGAGCAGTTGATCAACACCAGGCCCAAGCAGTTCTGGAAGGATGGGATCAGGAAGTTGCCTGAGCGATGGCAGCAAGGTCATTGCCCTTAATGGCAAATACATTCCTCAGCATCGTGGAGTTGTAATTGAGTTATAAAGAGAAGATGAAGATTTTTTTTCAATTTGTCTCATTACTTTTGCCCCCCCCCTAATAATACCGTGTCATCCATGCTTCAAGAGAGGTGAAGTGAGAAAAGCGAGATTATCTTCGGAGGAATGTAGGTTTCCAAAGAACCATACTTTCGTCACTCCAATGGCTACTGAGCTCTTCAGCTTAATGTGCGCCTATATTTCGAAAGCTCGAATACTAACAGAGCTTTCTTAGCAACCTAATACTAACTAACAAGTTCTCGTGAATATTGCAACAGTGGAATGTTTCTTTTACCTAGCCATATACTCGATTCATCCTCGCAGTGGACTTCCAGTAAAAATTCTTAAGTAATAATTAAAAGATTAAAAAATCTTACTCCAGAGCTGGAATGTGAGTGGCGATCTCATCCGCTCGACTGCAAAATGTGCTCCTAAAACGAAATTTTAAAATTTTACAAACGGTTTTTAACAAATGTTGTTTAAAACTCTGTACTTACACGAGGACTAACGCAAGTCCTACGACAACCGTTTTCATTGCCCTTGTTTAGTATATAAGAGGGCAAATTACCTGAAATAATATTACGACATAGGTAGTCTCTAACAAATGCGTGACTGGTAGAATGGCCATGCCTTTCTCACTCACTTGGCGACAGCCAGTCTATCTAAAGAACAAGGAAGCGGGCGGAAATCTTACAGTTTGGTCAGCGCTCAATAGCTTTCGTGCGCTTGACTAATGTTGCGCGGCGTCCACTTGATTGATAGTGAAAACGTCATTTACGAGGAATCTTCCAGTAGGACTGCGCGGATTTTTACGTTTAGATTTGCCGAGCATCAATTTTGACTGCTATAAACTTACGCTAAAACAGGTACTTCTCAAGCGAATCAGAGACAGTCCCATTCATAGCCGACGTCTAGCGGTTCAATCAAACGTCTCCAGCCGCTTGTAGCAGTAGGAACTAAAGTGCTTCAGTGGGGTAGGGGCAGGCAATCATCATCCGGTCATTCACCATAAAGGGCAACCTGGTGCGAAAGGTGCGTTCATGAGGTTGAAGATGCAAGGGACAGTCTTTACTTTCCATCTTCAGAGAAGCTGCCTTTTCGGAGAAGAGCCCTCTTTCTTAATCGCGAAGTAACGTGGGCACAAAACTTCCAGGTTCGCCCGGATTTTAAACTTCAACCTTATAGGTCAGCTTCGGTAAATATCTGGTAATCTGCTCAAAATAAGGATTCAACAAAGCTGGACGCAAAACCCCTGCAAAGTGCGATGTTAAATGAAGAACTCCAAGTGAATTATGATTAGCCTTTCATTCAAGTTAGCACCGTGCAACGCGGACAAACCATCTCAACCTAAACAAACACGAAGACTTTCGATACGTTTAAGAGTGAGCTATGAAGCTTGATGGTAACCAGGCGGAAAATAATTTCGTGGCCACTCCAACAGCGAATACGACGTGTGTAGAGTGAGAGAGAGAAGGCAGTGAGATCAAAGGGAGGAGTTCAGTTGATGAGAGGCCCTCCGAGCTGGTGTGATGACTGAGCATTTATCGAAGTTCGTGGCGCTGACGTTACTTCGCATGAAACATCACACAATCAGAGCTCAGAATTCACAGCTCGTGGAAGGCAACGCGATGCAACACATTGCTGAAAGCTGTTTGGAATTGCAAACAGTCGAAGGTGCCCGTAGCGGTAAACAAAAACGACCACATCAGTATCTACTATAACACGGCGATCTCTTGCGAGAACGCTGAGATAACATAGGAGTTTTTCGTTCCAGCAAGCAACGGGTTGACCTTCCTTGCTCTTCTATTTACATAAATAAATAAATAAATGTAAGAAAGTTGACGTGATAGTGGTCCTTGCAATCGACACATGTAGCGCAGTTGGCCTCTCCTTGTACGTACTTCTTGACCGCGGAAAAAGTAAAAGGGTTGTTGTGGACTTTACCAGAGAGAATTTTGAGAAACATTTCAAGATCGACAGCAGCCTTGCTTCTTTATGATAAAGAAAAATCCCAACGGAAGGCGAAGACTTTGGAGACGAATGCGCTGCGGTGGCGGTGTAGCTGTATGGGCGCCTGTTTTGGTTGGCGGTAGATGCCCTCGATTGTTACACCTTCAGGCCTTGGAGTGACGTCCGAAGTTGGCGCTCTGTGCCAGTAGTCAGGTGACCACCCACCGTCCACGCATGCAGGGCTTCTGTGATTCACTGCTCCATATAAAAGTAGACAATACGGAGCGTTACGAAGGGACACCATTAGAAGCGAGAGTTTTTCACATCTGCACCACCAACGCACAATGCTACCACTGCCAGAAAAGTCACTGTTACGCATTCAGCGTTCTATCGAAATTTCTCAAACAATTAGGCAGCTTAATTAGGCTAGGTATGTTTACCAGGGAAGAATCTCAGGCGTAGGTCTGGACGAGGAAATGGATAGTACTGTGAGAATCTCCACCCTTCATGTAGTAGAAAGACATGTTTCGTTTTGCTGAGTCCTTGAAAAGAGCTACGAGAACTCGAAGTTGGGTATAATTGCACCGTCAGCGTGTGCCGACATGCACGCGTGCGCGCGCTGATGTATGAGACGTGGCGAAAGTATTTGTGGCATATGAGTCGGTGGCTCAGCAAGGTGCGACGCCGCTTCACAGGTGCTAGCCCAGAGTTCAACTCCCGTGCTATGCATTACTTTCGTATTTTTTCATGACCGCTTCCCCCTTTACCAATTTGCTTCCTACACATCTCCGACACATTTTTTCACTCTAAATTGCCAAGTAAGGTTAAATTCGCGACCAACACCCAAATAACACTCCTGGGAAAGCTTGGCCTAAATCAGTGATTATGACCTCGACAGCCCTAGTCACTCGTATCTGCTGTAACGCGTACAGCAAATTGCTTAACATTCGCAGAAAAAGATAAAAATTGTATAATACAGAAAGGACAAAGTGAGTGAAGCACAGCTCAGAGTAAACCCTTATTTAGAGTGAAATAAATATGTAGGAGATGTGTAGACACTTCTCAAGGCTGCAGAGGTCGAGGAGAGGTTCAAAAAAACCGCCCAAACCTCGCCCAGAGGCGTTATTTGAGGTGCTGATCACGAGCCTGACATCAGTTTTTGAAATTTTAGAAAAATTTACTGTAAGTTACGGCAGGTACGGATGACTAGGGTTGTCGAGATCATAATCACCGACTTCGCCCAAACTTCTCTCAGGGGGCTATTTGGGGTGCTAATCACGAATCTGACATCCGTTTTTCGTATTACGCTGGAGTACGCCAACAAGGGAGCTGTCTCACCGGTACGCCAGAACGGCAAAAACGAATGATATAGGAAGAGTCTCCGTCCTCTAAGTTGAAACAGAACATGTTTTGTTTTTGCTGAATCCTTGATTCAAACAAGTAAGAGGGTGTAACGGTTAAGGGTCCGCAGGGTCGAGCTTACTATGGCGACGCAAAGGAAGTGGCGTTATGGGCTAGGTGGCGCAGTGATAGAGGTGGTGCTTCATGATCGTGAGGTCGAGGGTTCGGATCCCGGGCTGCGTCACTTTTGCCATAGTATCGGATTTCCATAGAGATTTCCATATCTGAACTTCTTTTGGAGTTTGCTTATGTTGTCACTACTTACTCCTTGTAGACATCTCGCGATGCACCAACAGTGATGCACAGGCACAAAGTGCATAAAACAATAAGATCGATCACAGTATGGGCAACGTATGAAGGCCACAGTTTCGTCACATCCTGGCTCATCACATGGGTCGAGGTCTTGCGAGGGTGCCATTCCACTCGGGTTTTCGAACCAATCAGGATGTGTCTACAGTTTCATTTTGCCCGCTTAGCAACCCTGTGTGAAATGACAGTTTTATTAGGATGGAAAAAAAAGTCTTTTCATTTTTTTCAAAGATTTATTACTTCACAACTACAAAGTCAAATCAACTGAGATAAACTCTATTTTGTTCCACTACACTTCTCCAAAGACTGGGTAATTTTCCAATTCCTCTCGCTTAAAAGACTGCAGTTCTGGAGTCGAACCATTGCTGAATCCAATTTTTGATGTCTTCATCCGTTCCAAAATATTTCTCTCCAATTTCTTGCTTGAGAGCATGGAAGAGATGGTAGTCGGCACGAACAAGGTTAGGGCTATACGGTGGATGTGGCATTACCTCCCAGCCCATCTCCTTTATTGTTTCTCTTGTGAGTCTTGCAACATGTGGTTTTGCATCGTCATGCAGGATCATCACCTTCGACTTCTCCGGCTTGTTTTCTTAGAGAGTTGCGACAACTTTGTGGAGTTGGCCGCAGTATGTGACAGCAGTAAGTGTCTCTCCACTTCTGAGAGTTTGCCGATAAATCACTTCTCTGATATCCCACCAAACACTCAAGAGAATCTTCCTTTCGTGAACATTGGGCTTGAGATCAGACTTAGGGCTCTCTCCCTTTTGTACCCATTGCCTTTTCCTCGAAAGTTGGCACACAGAACCCAGGACTCTTCGCCTGTCACAATCCGCGGAAGAAACGGTTTTCTTCCTTATCTGGACAGAAGAGAAGCAGCGATGGAGAGCCGTTGACCTTTCTGAGTGTCTGACAGGGCATGTGGAATCCAAGCTCCAAATTTCCATGAAAGCCAAGATTCTTCAAATGGATTCCTACTATCCTATGAGACACGTCGAGCTTCTCTGCCAGCTGACGTGTCGTCTGCCAACTATCGGTACGAAGAAGATGGTGTAGTTCACTGTCGTCCAATCCAGTTGGCCTTCCTGACCATGCTTTGCCCTCAGTGAATAATCTCCCTTTAAAGACTTTCCGAACCACTCATAACAGGCGCGATGAGTACTAGATCCCAAGCCATATATATGGTTAATTTGGTCTGCTGCCTGACGTGCTGTGGATTCTTTAATGAATTCATGAAGAATGCCGTGCTGAAAATGGCCATGAAGTAGATCTGGCATTGAGTTCGGAAGATTGGATGGATAACGAATTATAAGAAGAGTCTTAACCTGTGTCCGCGTGCGAACGGTAGACAAGTGTGATAGGATTACGAAATCAGCAATCAACATTGGGTAGTGCGTTTACAAGGGGAAGGGTAAAAAAAATTTCGAATTGTGAAGAGACTTTTTTTCCAACCTAATAGTATAGCCAAACGTCTCCCTCCAAAACGGTCTGTAAAGTACGGTACACTGTGGCGGCACTCTCCTCACCTCACCAATACTAATATTAATAAATTGCATATGAAGCTGTTTTCTAGCTTCCTGCCACTGAAAGTTTCATGTTGTTCAAAATGTCTTACTTTGACAGTGAGAACCATTTATTGGCGTGAAGATTTCATATATCATCGTACTTTGCATATTTGGGAGATTGGTAGTGCATCACGAGATGTCGGGAAGGAATAAGCAGTGAAAACATAAGCAAACTCCAAAAGAAGTTTTGTTATGGAAATCACTATGGAAATCCGATACCTATGGTGAACATACAAAAGCGCAACCAGCGCTCGAACCGAACCCTCCAGCCGCGATCATGAAGCAGCACCCCTACCACTGCGCCATCGAGCCCACGTCGTAAATGCGCAGCGCCGCCGTGGTAAGCCCGACCCTGCGGACGCTTAACCTCTACACCCTTCTGCTCATTTGCCTTGAAGATTGAGTTTATCGTATTCGCCCTATCTAATCCGCTTACGATGCTGCAGATTCTCGGAGAGTAAACGGAGCTGGCGAAGGGTAGCCCGACGAGCGCAGGGAGTTATTAAATACTAGAGCAATATTATAAAGTTTTCGAAATCTTACTAGTGCAGGCTTGAGCAGGAAACCGGCGCATCGGTCAGTGGTGAAACGATTTTTTAATTTTTAGTTTTGACAATGAACTTTTCGCAGTTGTTTCTGCTAATTCCAAGACTAATACGCAAGCTAAAGAATTGGTAGTAAGTTAAGAATTTAATGTATATTCTAACGATGCAAGCTTTCTGTCGGAATTCCAGGCATATGCTTAAGTACAGTTTTTGAACATAAAGTTTTTTTTTACTTTCCTGAAAAAGTTTATTTTGGTTTGAAAGATGTTTTGCTAGCAAGAAGCCGTGAAAAAAGAAATAGTTTGGTAAGAAAACTGTTCAGCTTAAACTGAAAATAACACAGCAGTTAAATAAATATTGAATCACAGCTGATTAACATTGGCAGAAAAAGCTTGAGGAAGTTTAGTTGTACTGAACTGCAGTTCAGGTGACTCTTACGATTTACGGTTTACGATTTACGATTTACGGAGATTTTTTCGTAATTACGATTTACGATTTACGAAATTCGGTTTTCATTTACGCACACCCCTGCTCGGAGCGCAGGTGGGTAGAGGTATGGGCAGCATATAAAGGTTACAGGATCTCACATTTTGTTTCCATACATGGACCAATGAACTAAGGAAAAAACATTCCACTCGGATTTTTAAAAAAGACCAGGATGTGGTTAAAATGAGAAACGAGGTGTGGGATCCTGCAAATTAAGCTAAACGGCATCGATACCCTCTTTCCCTCATCTCTGTCTGTCACCTGGAAATAAGAGGTCTGCTGGAGGTTTTCTAAAACCTAAGCCAACAATGTCGCCGATACTTGAGTGGTGATCCACCTGCTCACGCTCAAGTGTAGCCCATCTTTAGACAGGGAATCTTCGAGGAAAGAAGCTGGCCGAACGAATGGCCAGCATACTCAAGGACTTCGAAGCACGTCAACTTGAAGTTTACGAAGACGAACAGCTGGAAGTGATGGAAGAAGAAGAGGAAGATTGGGATCCGCAAGACAAACTGATGGACGTGGAGAGGCAAGCAAGCAGTGGACGTATGATAACGTTTTCGGGTGGAACTCTTGTTTCGGAGTAAAGGGTATGTCTTCAATTGGAATTCGGTTGCGTGCTCATAACCATGGAGGAAGACACTGCGATTTCAATGTTAAGCGTTTACACATCATTGTGTTGGATAGCTTTCTCATTGTCTTGTACTTAGAAAACCGGTCAGTAATAAACTATTCGAAGGAAAGTTATTCTCCATAGCGTACAGCTGGAAAAATGCACTTTGTATCTGTGTATCACTGGTGCTGAACATTTATCACCATGTTGAACGTACAGCTGGAAAAATTCGCAGAAAACGTCTGAAAATGGTATAGACGTCAGAATCCCCAAAATCTCAACCAATCAGTTGAAATGCAAAAACGCAGTACCGCAGAGGAACCAAACCCCTGCCTCTCTCACATGAGTCAAACCTCCACCCACCTGCGCTCCGAGCCACTGGCTTTAGAGGCATCGCGGGCGTACAAGACCCACAAACGCGTGCTGCGCCGTATCCCATTGTGATCCCCTATTCCTTTGGTTTAACAACTTGGCAAAAAAAAACACATTCTCATACAAATTGAGGGGTGAGGATTCCCCCTATATGACTCGCTCCCCTCGTTCAGACATACGCTTCAGACCCTTCCCTTGTTAGAGCACCTTCCAAACTAGGTGATACCGGAAACCTAGTAACAAGAACATCATAGTGCACTTTCGTTCTGCACATCCTCGCACTACAAAAAGGGCCATTGTTCGGAGCATGTTCCATACAGCTGCATTACTGTCTTCCAATGACGACTTGAAGTCTGCGTCAATGGGAATGGCTTCTCGCAATGCTTTGTCGGATGGGTATGTGCCCGACAACATGCCTAAGAGAGATCGTCAGCAGCTCTAACACGTAGCGCTCAAAAACGCAACAAAGTTCCCTTTTCAGTGCCTTTTATAACAGATGCACTCAGCACCCAAGTGCGGGACTGTGTTCGCAAGGCCGAGCTAGACGACCTCGTAAGGGTCGTTGAGATACCTCCCGCCAACCCTAAGGCGCAGATTGTTGGCGTCTCTATGACAGCGCATGTAATATACTTATTCCTGCATGGTCTGCCCGCACGGTAGGGAAGGCAACTGTAGAGACTCGGGAACGGTGTACCTCATAACTTGTAGTCAATGTAACGAGGAATACATCGATGAGACGGGCAGGCCTCTTTGTGTCAGAGTGAAGGAGCACGTGGATGGACTGGACAAGTGCAAGGTCTCCACGCCTTTGGGTGAACACAGACTGTGGAGTCATAGTGGAGCAGTGGTTGAGATAGCGGTGACGATCCTTGCGCGTGACTCCGATGTCGCGGCGCGCAAAACCCTGGAGGCGTTGTGGTTTGCGTTTAAGAATCCTGCGATTAATAGGAGAGAGGAACGGGTGGCCGTAGCCTAGGAGCTGGCCCCATTTGCCGACGTCTGTGGGCTTCACCTGGGAGGGCGACGGCCGGAGGGCCGCTGATGGACTGACCCAAGGGAGAACTCATTCACCCAGTCGTTCTCCATCCGAGGGTGACCAACCATCCTTTCGCCTGTTTCCATAAAGTCAGTCGGGTTGCCTTACTCCCTATTCGTTTCATTCTCTCACCAACTTTCGAAACTCCTGTGGCTTGAATTGATCCTTGGACGAGTAATTTCTCAAACTCTTTTAGTCTTTTCCAGGCTCTGAAGAAGGCGGCTACGCCGAAACGTAAGCCGAATAAAGCTTCCATAACAATCTTGGCTTAGCAGCGTCACAACAACGGACAGCACTGTTCAACGACATAGCAAGATCCAACGACAGTCGAACATGGAACAAAGATTACATCTTTCACTACTTCCTCTATTTATCTGGTTGATACAGAGATGCTGCACAGAGGAAATATGTGTATTCTCTACAATTGTTTCTACTTCACCGTAGATAGCGCCTAGTAGCGCAAATGGGGTCCGACTGCTGAGTGCCTCCGTTTTTGGCTCGGCTCGCGCCCAAGCCCATTCCTATGGTACCAAGACTGTCCAGGAAGGATTAAGTACTACAATGTTCATCGTTGGTCACCATAAATGATTCTTCTTCTTATTCTTCAGCGTTTGTCCCGCATCGTCGCGGGGTCCGCTCTGGTCACCATAAATAATTATGTTGGCTAAATGCGCACTCAAATTTCCTCCTGTAGAAGGAGAGTACGTGGCTCACCCCGCACAAGGGAATTCATAAATGCCGTCCTTAATCCGCTATCCACTTTACCGTTCATAAGTGCGTGACGCCACAGAGTGAAAATTGCGATGTGCTGGACGAGTGCATGGTGCGACTTCTTCTTGCAGGACTGTCAAAAATCACAAAATCACTGTTACCGCACTCCTGTACCTCAAAATTACATATAAATCATTCTTCTCAAAACAAAGATTTTATAAGACTTCAAGCACTATATTCACCTTTTTCGTGGATAAAACCAAGGAAAGTCGCAGTAAATTTCCATAAAACAAAGAGCATTACAGTACCGCCGCTAAACATTCAACCAAACGACGTTTGCGACGCAAAAAACGCGTTTTTGCGTCGCAAACGTCGTTTGGTTGAATGTTTAGCGGCGGGTACTGTATGTCGACCTCCTAAGGGGTCTAGTTTAACGTGTTCGTTTAGATTTGGAAGAAATAATTTCAGAAGTGTCCAATTTGATGTGAACGTGGAATGAACATCGTCTCGTGCTACCACTATTGTTGCCTTAGTGCTTGTTGTTCGGTGACGTCAGAGGTAGTTAGCCCTTTAATTACTAGGCTTCAGCCTGACGTACTCACAGCCAGCTCGACAGGTAAGGTAGTTAGACAGGGCTGAGTTCCTGGCCCGATGTAGCTTAGTTTGACTACTGCACCCTTAGTAACCGAGGAGCTGGTTGTGAAGAATCTGCACCCGCCCAGTTGGATAGCGCCATGAAATTTTATGCACCTCTGTAGATCAAATTTCTCTCTTCGCAAGGAAAGATGTTCCAACCCAAACATCGTACCACGTTCAGCGCTGCTAGGAAGCGATAATCAAATTGTACCGATCTTAATATAAGTTTCTTTGTAAAGCTGTTTTGAACTTTGTCTAAAACTTACATATATATATATATATATTTATATATTTATTCCAGACGTTCAGCGGCCTAGCTGTCGCCAAACGTCTGGTTGGGGGCTTGGCCCCCAAACCCCGAAAATAGAACAACCCAATCTTCCTCCTTTCTCCTTTAGGCCTCCTTACTTTTATTAAGTAAAAAACCGATTTTACTACATAGATTAGTGCAGCGGGATATGCTAGGGCAGAATCGTCACTGCTCCTATGAAGCCCATCCATCCTCATGTACGTGATTTATTCTCCGAAGTGCCCGTTCTCTACGTGGAGAGAAACAGAGCATAAAACTCCCAATACGAAGTGCTTGAAACTCCCAATCTGCACAAACATAATTAAAATTAATCGATATTGGTGGAAAGGTCGACACCGTTTACTGTTCGACGACAATAATAGTCCTCCGAATCTTAGAGTCACTCCTCTACCTCTCTCTGTCCACCTCCCCGCTAATACTTTCTTACCTATGTGCTGGCAAAGAAACGGTGTGAGAGTCAGGCACGTACATTTGATACTAAGTCTCGACTCACGTGTCACCACGTTGCCGCGACGTCTATGACCGTCTTCAGAAAACTCACATTGGACGATATGGAGGGAAAGTACTGGACCACCCTTACTCCTCTCCCCCCCCCCCTCCCCTCTAATGGTCTCCCTTTTCTGATCTCCTCTTCAATGGATTACTCGGAATCTCTGTGCACGTTCTCTGGAATCTCTCTGCAGAAGACGTCTTCAGCACGTCTTCTGAACCCCTACACTCCGCGCTTGGTCCCCATTCACTCCCTGACGCGTTGTCCGCTGAATAAATCGTAAACTTGGACGATCCGCCGCAAGGATATAGTTCGCCAGCAATCGTCCATGGTTAAGCTGAAAGAAAACCCCGAATACATAATACAATACGTTTTATAAGCTCTGAGAAACAGAGTTTCGTTACTGGTAAGCAAGCATCTGAAGAGGTTGCAGATCCTACGAGCCACCTTTGCTGCGACCTCCTTACAATTCTTGTCGAAGTCAGGATTATCTTTGACGGGAAATCCAAGAAACTTCATTTAGGAAACATGCAGAAGCTGCCAACCCCCCCCCCCATAAAATAGGGTGCATTGATATCATCCCCCCCCCCACCCCAGTGCAACACTTTTGTTTTATACTTCGAGAGAGGAAGGTCTCAAGCGCGAGCTTACTCAGCGGCAGCTAAAATTGCAGAATGAATCCTATCAACATCCGTAGAATTCACTCCATTGCTATAAATTTTGAGCTCGTCTGCAAAAACTTTACAGGATACCCGAATGTATTGACAATGGAAAGAGTTTCTCTTGCGTGTATGTTGAAAAGAACAGGAGAGTGGCGGAACTCTGAGGGACGCCGCTGCTCGCAACTACAGCGGACGACAAACGACGCTTGTAGCTAACCCGAAATACCCGTTGAGACAAAAAGGACTTAACCCAATTCACAATTGGATGGAGACCAGCCGCTGACAATTGCTCAACGGGCTTTGTATGCGGTACCTTGTCAAAGGCTTTCTCAAAATCAAAGGACATCGACATCGTCACCATTATCAAGCGAATTGGTCCAGTCATTCAAAGTCGCAAGCATTTGAGTGCTTGTGATTCCACCTCTAAGAAAACCCAAGTTGTTCAGATGGAACTACTGAGTTGCTCTCTAGATGGGCAGTGATGAACTTCTTGATCACTTTTTAAAATATACATGCCAAGATGGCGATTTATTGAATGCTGATTGGTCCATAGTTCGTTTGGATTATTATTGGGGATTTTCTGAGAAAGGCTAACAATAATAAGTTATTAAGATATGTTAATTGATTAAATCTCTCAGTACTTTAACAGTTTTAAACTCAACAAAAACTGCCTCAA
This sequence comes from Heligmosomoides polygyrus bakeri, assembly GCA_947359475.1. Taxonomy (NCBI): domain Eukaryota; kingdom Metazoa; phylum Nematoda; class Chromadorea; order Rhabditida; family Heligmosomidae; genus Heligmosomoides; species Heligmosomoides polygyrus. Next base: position 24,606 of record CANAIB010000059.1, read on the forward strand.
CAACCAAATAGAATTAGATGGAATCAGGTGTATGTATACCTGCAATTAAAAACACTCAATATTACAACAATCACAAGTGAAAGACAAACAACAAAACAATCAAAACAATAACAACAATAGCATTAAAGATGTTTTGTTTCGCCTCTATCTTCATGCAAAACTCTGCAAGCATTACGCTTAGATTGGAGATGATGTGCAGAGGACCATTATTTTCCCATGTAACCTTCTGAATGAAAGATAGTGGAATCTCATCTGGGGAATCTCATCTCATCACTCTCTATAACGACTAGGAGCAGATTTGGGCACATGCATGATGATTCGATTTGAAATGGGTTTCGTTCTGTTTGGCTAAAATAGTCGGAAGCGCTCTCGTACTGCATCCTCCCCGCTCAATAATCGAATCGCTGGAAAATCAGCTCCGACTCCTTCCCATTCTATCCTGAATTGTTATCTGGACGACATGTATTGCAGAAAGCACATCGTCTCTGGTCTCTTCAAATGGGGCCCTCCCCAGAGAATGTTTGGATATTGCCTTCTATGCGTAGTTCGAGGTTGATCTCCATTCGCTTTGATCTTCGTTAGTTTTCAGGGCATTAAAGTGAAGTGGAGTGTCCAGAAGACATACGTTAATCACTTCCTACTCTTTGGTCAATTTTCTTGGACAGCGTCATATGCCATTTGAACGAGAATGTCTTGTTCTATCAAAGCGTGTGCTGCATTTACTCGCTTATGCTGATTTTGGTCAACTTCTAACAGAATGTAAAAAATAGAAAAATAGCCTTTACCATATTCGTACAGTGTCACATGTCGTTTGAAAGAGAATGTTTCGTTCTATCCGAACATATGCCTCGTTCTTTTTCCATTCTTCTTGTTCTAATTGCTTTTGCTTGCAGTTTGCTTGTTTTTAGGCCATTAGGTTTTTGAAAAAAAATTAACCAGAAAATAGAAACTGTTGGTAAAAATAAGGTATGTCTTCTGAACACTTCACTTTGATACCCTGAAAATCAGCGAAAATGAAAATGAACGAAAACAACCAACATATGCTCTTACAGAGCAAACCATCATCTTTCGAGCGGATATAACTTTGTGCAAGAAACGTCGAACGAAAAAAAACGTAAGCAGAGGAGTCGTCGGCGAAGGTCTCCCACTTTATTGACCTAAAAATTAATTGACATGTGTTCTTCTTCTTCAGCGTTTGTCCCGCTTAGCGGCGGTGTCCGCTCACCTGGGGCCGAATGCTCGTCTACCCCGATTCTCACCCGATGTGGGAATGGGGTGTGACAGGATATGTTGATTGATAGGATTTTGCCCCAACTGCGGAGCACGAGCATAGGGCGCCTGGTGTGGTGCCGCCACTTCGCACGATCAAGCGCTTGATCGGGGTGGATACCAGCTTCCTTTAAGTCCATGTGCAACGCATCAAGCCAGCATTGCTTAGGCCTTTTTTCGAGCACGCCTATGTTGAGACCATTCTCCCGAAGGGTGCCATCAGTCGCACGAAGAACATGGCCATACCACCGTAGGCGAGCTTTACGTAGCTTGTCAGCAATTGGAGCGACGCCAAACCTTTGGCGTATGGAGACATTGCGAACATGATCCAAACGCGTGACACCAGCCGTCCAGCGCCAGCATTTTCGACTCCATTACGCTGAGGCGACTCTCAACCTCCTTCGTTGCAGGCCAGCGCTCAGCACGGTACATCGCCACTGGTCGGACGACGGTTCTGTAGATCTTCGAATTAGGGCGCTCTGGTGCTAAAAATTGACATAGATCAACATGGAAAAAAGCAAAACATGTTTTGATATGGCAAATCATTAGCATTAGAATGGTATATAAGGATACGGATAAAGGACGGCGTCACTCAATCTCTTTTGGGATGCGCCACGCATTCTACTTCTACGGGATGTACGTAGTGGAGGTGACTTGAATACGCGTCTGACCATACAATGAGTTGCGGTGGCTAGCCGATGAAGAAGTCAGCGTTTTATCTTCCCGAGACAAGTTGGTACCAATTCGAGGACCCCGTAGGGATGGAAGGCTTGGTTGACCGAGCCGAAAATCCGAACCAGGAACCTGGTATTGGGTGCACGCGACAGCCGGCACCTCCTGTGACTGCGCTACACGCGCACAATAGTATATAACACAGTGAAAAAGATCTTCAGCAAAATTTAGATTAAAATTTAAAAACGGCGGGAACCTAGTTTCCAAACTAATATATAGGATGTAGGATGGAGTGGTTCTTCAAGCTCTTCTCGCAGATCCCACAGAATATTGGTAAAGCGCAATCAGTAGCACCAATTCCCTTATTTGTGCCCAGATCCGTCCGGTCCGAAGTCCTACAGAACCGTCCTTTTGCTTGAAGCAGAGGCCTTCTTTTGGCTGTAAGTTTTTAGCGTG
>CANAIB010000060.1:0-26581 GCA_947359475.1 Heligmosomoides polygyrus bakeri
GTACGTACCTATGCAATGACTTACGTAGCCAGCAGAAGGGCAAGTTAGTGTATCGTCCATCAGAACCGGAAGGACATAACGTTGGTTGAGCCAAGCTAGGATCCGCACCAGGAACCTCGATTCGTGGATGCGATTGCCGTGCATTCTTCAGTTGTACCACAAAACGTTAATTTGACAGGCTGTTTGGCTCCTAAATTTACCGCAGATGTGCTCTACTTCTAGTTTTTATCACTAAAGAATTATCTTTCTGTTGTTTGGCGCTTCATCTTCAAATAAAGAGCTAGAACAGTTATGGAAGCCGAAGCGTTAGGTTAGCGGATGATCGTACAACTGCGCCTGCCTTGATTCTGATTCCTGAATAGGAGTTAGAATCGAGGCTCTGACATAGGTTTGGTCGCTCGGAAGATCTCTCCATGGCGTTCCACACTGATTTTGCAAGGAGGCTGGAACTCTCTAGAACGTTTGATGCTCACTTCTGACAGCTAATGCATCCAGTGGTAGGATCACCCAGTTTTTATGAGCACAATCTTTGACAACTTGTCATTGTTTGTTCAAAGATTCTTAAAGTATGAAATGTGCCGATGTAAAGTGAAAAATATCGCAAAAATTCTTGACCGACCTTCGCTATAATTATAGCATTTTGAAGGTAGTACACTGTTCACTTAAGAATACGGTAGTTACTCGTATTCTTAAGTGAACAATAAAATTTACGACACATTGTAAGCAGACAAAAAGGAATGCACAAAGCTTATCTGTAAAGAATGTAATGTAAAAGAATACGTAGTAAAGGATAAAGGATGGCGTTATTCAATACTCTTCAGAAGGGTTTAGGTGTTTGTCTTACCATGGTTTCATACAACCTTCGCTATAATTATAGCATTTTGAAGGTATGCATCAAGTACTAACTATGTCCATATCTAAAGTTCAAATAGAGAACATTGAAAACCAAAAGAGGACGCAAACACTGTCAGAATAACAACGACAAGATAACTTTTGGTTTGGAGAAAATTTTGAATAAAAACCTCCTATATGAGGTGTTTTAAAATGAGGATATGTGCCCCTTTCAAGTGAATGCACAAGTCATAGCTTCCCAGCCATAACAACGTTCTTAGAATCACTCTGGGGTGCTGTGATAAAAGGAATTTTCGTATGAAGAGAACGTGCCGTGCACTCGTCCAGAACATTCCAATATTTATTTGATTGAGCGCGTAGATGTTGTTTGTCTGAAGTTCTGTAGAGCGTGTCTCTTCTATTGTGAGTGCTTCTGCTATTTCTAGATTTTCATGCATATATTATACATATAGGGCTGTAAACTATCGGTTCAACAGACAACACTGTGTGCATTACGAGTGCAAGGCGCAATCTCTCCTTATTGCACAACAGAAAAAGCCATGCTTGATCTTACAAGACCATGTCTATTAAAACTTCAGGCACCTTTAATTATACAGGGTGCGCCAAAATTATGGCGACAGCACATGCGCAAACAATTTGACCTTTTATTCGGAGCGTCCGCTTTTTTTCGTGCTCTTATTGTTTTTATTGAGTCAATTAGTTTATGCTTACTTCAGCCAAACATAACAATAAGTCGTTTTTCAAGATAGTGAAGCGTTCGTGCCACCGTTCTTAAATCATTGAGCTTTACCGTCAAGGCTTCTCGGCACGCGACATTCACCACCGCCTTGGAGTTCATCAGAGTATCATGAATAGGTCCATCAGACGCTAAGAAGACCTGGGAACCGAGGATGATAGATCCAGACGGGAAAGACACTTATCTGTTACAACTACGGACAACTTTAGGAGGGTACGTAAACGAATTCGCAGGGAGCCGGCGCACTCGGTCCGCCGGTTGTCGGGAAAATGGACATCATGGAGACGTCGTTGAGAAGAATCTTCCGTAAACTGGGACGTAAGGCCTACAAGAAGACCCACGTGCGCCCTCCTGGACCTTCAAACAGGAAGGAGTTCCAGCTCACAGAGCAAGAATGCTGCAAGACTGGTGCAAAGGCAACTTTCTGCCATTCATCAGCTTCCAAGAGTGGCCAGCCAACTCTCCGGATTTGAATCCGAAGGATTACACGGTCTGGCCAGCTCTGGAAGCCAAAGCCTGCGGGAAATCTCACCGCCCCGTGGATCCTTGAAGAAAGGCGTGGTATGAGCTCAACGCGCCTTACTTGCGTGCCGCCGTCGATGCCTTTCCGAAGCGTCTCAAAGTCTATATCGATGCCGATGGAGATATCTTCGAATCTCAATGTTGCGTATAGTTTACAATAGACTGATAAACATTATCTCATCGTTGGTTTCTCGAAAGTACCGCATTTTCTCTTTCGGCGAATTGAATACCTTGTCGCCATAATTTTGGCGCACCCTGTATTATATCCTTGCCTCTATATTTATCAACTATTTAGTAATAGTTTTCAATACATCCCCCTAGAGGAAGGGCGTGTGTGGCGCAGTCGGAGGAGGCGCCGAATGTCGTCTGCACTTCCGATACCAGGTTCCTGGTTCGGATTTCCCGCCCAGGCCAACCAAGCCTTCCATCCCTACGGGGTCGGTGAATTGGTACCAGACTCGTCTGGGAAGAATAAAGCGCTGACTTGTTCATCGGCTGCCCACCGTAAGTCATTGTATGGCCAAATACGCATTCAAATCGCCTCAACGACAGAAGTTGAATGCGTGGCGCATCCCAAAAAGGGATTAGGTAACGCCGTCCTTTATCCTTTATCCTTTTATTCCTCTGGAGGTGCCCAGTTAATGAAAGATGCGTTAAAAAGCAAAATAGTATACTTTATAGCTTTGTACATAGAAAAACAATGAATAAAACAAGGACGATCAAATGAAGAAAGAGTAGAACTAAGTTAAATGGTTGCTTTCCATCCGTGGATTTTTTGCGTTCTATCCGTTTAGAGAGTACAATTCAGGCTATAAAAATAATAGAAAATAAATAAAAGGGTAAAGGATAAAGGACGGTGTTATTCAATCCACGGGATGCGCCACGCCTTCTACTTATACGGAATGTCGTGGAGGCGATTTGAGTGCGTATTTGGCCACACAATGACTTGCGGTGACCAGCAAGCCAGCGCTTTATCCTTCCCAGACAAGTCTTGTACCAATTCACTGACCCCGAAGAGATGGAAGGCCTGGTTGGCCTGGGCGGGAAATCCGGACCAGGAACTTCGTATACCAACTGCTGAGAAACAGATAGAAGATGACCTTCTTGGTGCAGACCGAGGCGCACTTCGGATAAACCACAGTCTAGATTGCGAAGAACATATATAAAACTTTACGGATAGTATATTATAAGGAATAAAGACAAGGATAAAGGACGGCGTTACTCAATCCCTTCTGGGATGCGCCAGCGCATTCTACTTCTACGGGATGTCGTGGAGGCGATTTAATGCGTATTTTGCCATACAATGACTTGCGGTGGCCAGCCAATGAACAAGTCAGAGCATTATCCTTCCCAGCCTTCCATCCCTTCGGGGTCGGTGAATTGGTCTTGTACCAATTCACCGACCCCGAAGAGATGGAAGGCTTGGTTGGCCTGGGCGGGAAATCCGAACCAGGAACCTGGTATCGGGTGCACGCGACAGTCGGCGCCTCCTCCGACTGCGTTACACGCGCCTGTGGTATAGTATAAACAAACACAAACAAATAGCTCTCAAATTTTCAAAAAAATATCGCTCGCGGTTCAACTCCGCAAATTCGCGCCGAAACCCACAACTATGAAACTCACCCTACAGGGTGCACATAGAGCCCTCCTCCGACTGCACTCCACCAGCCCCAAAAATAAATACTGAAAAAATCAAAAATAAACACACAATAAATAGCTATACAAGTCCATTGCATTTTTAAAGATAACCTGTTTCAAGCAAAGAATTTTCCAGTTTAATGTAAATGGCATATCCTCTGCAGACGGTCAAAGAATAGGAGTCGTGCGGTCAGATGAAGAAAGGAGCAGTAGTTTGAAAGTTTTTCTTTCAGTTTTAAACTGAAGCACAAGCTACGAATGCGAATTGTTCGTGGCAACAAATAGGAGCGATGAAATGAAGCGTGAAATTGAATAGAAGGTTAACGAGCGAATTGGATCACATCGTCGTCGGCGTCGTAGCGGTCGCCCCGGATATGGGCGCGTACGAAGCCGAGCCGAGCAGTTCAGCAAATGGAATTTCGTTGTCAGTGCATGATTTCCGGCCGACATATATAGTCATCAACGCGGCCCCGCACTGCTAAACGGGCATAACCGCCACTGGCGCAGTTGTGGCCGACATCGCCTCAGGCCTTGACGGCCGAGCAGGGGGAGGAGGAGGGATTCGAGGGCGGCGAAATTCAATCTGGCGCGTCATTCATTAAAGAGTGAAACGCATGGCCGCGAGTGCGGATAACGACTGTTAAGCGAGCTCGTATGAAGCAAACGGAGGTCCGTTGTTAGTTTTTGGTGAAATGCTGGTTTCGTGAAGCTGTGAACCGAGACTGTTACAGCACTTTATTTCGGTGGTTTCGCCTTCTTCGGAGGCTGGAAGAATCCAAACAACACTTGAAGAACTATCCACCAAAGATCATTTCATATTACAGAACAAAATTCAGAAGTGAGTGGAATGAAAGCGATGTGGAGAAACGACAGAGGACTAAGCTGTACCAGTCACTGTCAGACGGAGGTTGACGTTGTTAATTTTCTTTTTTAAATTTTAAGCTTGAGATGGTTGACAACAAGATTTTAGGGGTTCGTGTGACTAAGGGGATTGTACAATTTATATTCGCAGGTGTAGATGAGGGATAAGGATCGGCGTAAGCGAATATGTTCACGGGTTGCGCCAAGTGTTCTACTCCTCGGAGATTTCTTCAGGACCAACGAGGTTGGTAGGTGGAATATTAATTTTAGGCATGACCTAAGCGGTCGAAACGTCAGGCCTAAAATAAATGTTCCACCTACCAACCTCGTTGGCACGGAAGGAATAACGAAACTGAAGCGCATTTTCTTTGAGCAATGGTCGTAAAACGCGGATGGTTCTGTTCGAGAAGAAATTTGGCCGGATTTGACTTTGAAATTTTGCTATTGGATTGGAATATCCAGATGTCCATATCTTGTGCTGCCTCAGGTAGTGCAGAGCAGAATTCTGAGGCTTCTATTGGGCTTTACCCGTCAGTATTTAGAACATCATCACCAGACCAAATTTTATTCTCTTATTTCATAGGGATGGTCAACCCAAGTATATAGCTCGGGGTTCACAGTTGGGAATGGAGGCGTGGTCCAAAAAAAAAAGCATCTCATCATCATTTTCGGAGTGAAGTTATTCTGGATTTCTTCCAGCAAACGTATACCTTTACTTTTGTGAGAGTTGAATACTGTAGCCTGATACTGCTTGCCACGCCTTACCTCGAACTTGGGTAATTAAACTTTTATTTTCAACATTTATTAACAATATGCAAATTCATAATAGGATTCAAAGAGGGTAGAATTAGAGGAAGATAGCTAGAAGTACTACAACAGATTGGGATAGGATCCCTTCTATACTACAACATATTCAATATTCTTGAGATCCGCTACATAATAACTATATAATTCACAAGAACTACAGCAAGATATTTTCTGCAGATCTTCTACAAGATATGTAGAAGTCACTGAAATTTCTTTAATAGAGTGAGATGGAGATCTTCTCTATAAGTCCCAACTTTAATGATTCTCCTGAGGTATATTTTGTAGGCCCTTAGTCACCCTTTAAAGTTGATACTGTCTCAGACCCGAACACCTGAATAACCTCCCGCCAGCGCTCATCAACACCCTGGCGCGGCTCTTCTCGCGCTACCTGTCGGAGTGCAAGGTTCCATCTCAGTGGAAGACCAGCAGGACCGTCTTGCTGTACAAGAAGGGAGACGTGCACGACATTGGCAACTATCGCCCGATCTGCCTGCTGTCCGTAGTCTACAAGCGGTTCACTCGAGTCATCCTGAATAGGATCAGCAGAACGCTGAACGAAGGACAGCCACGCGAACAAGCGGGATTTCGGAGAGGATTTAGCACGATCGACCACATACACACCATTACGAAGTTCATCGAAGTGTCGCGAGAGTACAAGCTGCCGCTGTGCCTTACGTTCATCGACCTGAAGAAGGCATTCGACTCCGTCGAAACTGAAGCGGTCATGGACGTCCTGCTCACTCAGGGTGTTCCTACTCAGTACATCAGGGTCCTTCGAGAGCTGTACAGTGGATTCACGACCAAGATCTCACATTCTACGACGACGTCCTCATCGACGCAAAGAGAGGGGTTCGGCAGGGAGATACCATATCTCCGAAGCTCTTCAGCGCCACCCTCGAAAACGTCATGCGCGAACTAGAATGGGATGACATGGGAGTGAAGGTCGATGGCCGGCAACTACATCATCTTCGCTTCGCTGACGACATCATGCTCATAACACCGAGCATCATCCAGGCGTAGCGAATGCTGGCCGACTTCGATCGTGTATGTGGGAACGTTGGACTGCAGCTGAATCTTACGAAGACGATGTTCATGAGGAACGGACAAGTTTCTGATGCCCCATTCCCGCTCAAAGGAACGAACATCTCCGAATGCTCCAGCTACGTCGATCTGGGTCGCGAAGTCAATATGGCCAACGACCTAGCGCCAGAGCAGAGCAGGAGGAAACGAGCGGCTTGGGGAGCTTTCAAGAGCGTCGAAGAAGTCGCGAAGAAGACGAAGAACGTCCGACTCCGTGCCCACCTATTCGACTCCACTGTTCTTCCTGCCCTAACATACGCCTCAGAGACCTGGGCCATACGAAGGCAGGATGAACACGCGTTCAGAGTCGCGCAGCGTGGAATTGAGAGGACGATGCTCGGAGTGACACGACTCACGCAAGTGAGAGAAGGCCTCCGCAGTTCCGAGCTTCGCCGACGTTCGAAGATCAGAGAAGCTGTCGCGTGGGCTAAGTTGTCGAAAATTAGGTGGACCGGCCACGTAATGCGCTTCGCAGACACCCGCTGGACGAGAGCCGTCACAGACTGGATTCCGCGGGATGTCAAAAGAACACCAGGACGCCCACCAACGCGTTGGTCGGACTTCTTCGTGAAAGACCTGAACGACCGATATGACGCTCTTCGTGTCCCTCGAGCGAGGAGGATCCATTGGAGCACTATGGCACGCGACAGGGACGAATGGAGACGCTGCTGGCGCCGGCTCGAGCAAGTCGATGATCAACGGGACGACAGGTGATACTGGTGATACTGTCTTTGAAACACCTGGAATGAGGATGCGTAGCCTAAGATAGACAATTCCCATGAGGAAGGCCTTCACCGATGCTGGCTGGCATGGTGACAGAAGAAGAAACAGAAGATATTAAAAGACCGAGATTGCAACTGACCGCATGAATAATCGCCGCTTTGACGAATTAAGCGCTCACTATGGGAAAAAGAGAGAAGAAGGAATAATAGAGGGGGAAGAATCAGTGTTAGAAAAGTCATAAGGAACACCACCACCTCGCGCAAAAGCAAAGGCAGCTGAATAAAAAATAATTAACACTGTTCAAAACCTTGACAAATGGGTCTCGTTTTCGAGACGTGGTCAGCTTTTGTGCAAATACGCCGACTCTCAAGACTGCATCGGCTTCAGCAGCGATAGAAGGCCGGCTAATGAGCGCGTCAGCTATTCAGGAAAAAACAGCCAGTGAAGGGGGAAATTAGCAGCGAGCCAGCAGCTCGGCCGGCACGTTCCATTCCATGTAGATGAGCTCATCAGAGCACACAAACAGCCTCGTCCGGCTGCACTCTACAATCGCCGTCGGTGTACGACGAATAGTGGTCGCTAAGAGGGAAACGTAGGCTGAAACATGACAAGGAATGTACTGGTGGAAGAGCCCCTCGGCTGAGAAGCGAACAGGTGGATGGCCGCCGAGCGAGCACTCTGACTCCGCCGTCTCTGGCGGCCCCGGGGCGACAACTGACGGTTGTAAGCGCTGACAGATGGCTGTCAATGGGTGGCGATCTGTTGCAGAAACATGTGTTTCGTGGCGCCTTCGCGTTCATTTTCCGAGAAAAACGCCCGCGATTTTGGGAACGACATAGAGAATAGGAGAAGCGAACTCGACAAGAAAGCCGGGTATTCTCTTCACAGAGTTAGGGAGATCCACAGGGTGTCTCAAAAAATGGGCGCTTTGCGTGTTGGGAGTCGCGAACATGAGCAACTTTCGGAAATGGGGACGCGTCAGCCAATCAGATCGCACTGAAATGGCGTGTCATTCAGAGAGTATGTGTGGGACAAGCATTCTGATTGGCTGGTGTGTCTTCGACTGGTGCTCTGCTTGGTTGTGATTGACTGGCGCCCCACCAACTCCCTGTGCTGCCCATGTTCGCGACATAAGCCTAACATTGCTGCCAGTAAAGGTACTGAAGAACTTCGAGGCTCATATAAGAGCGCAAGAGAATGGAAATTCTCCGACATATGAAAATTGGCAATTGTACCACACACTCGTCTGGATTGCTGCATTTTACACTCGATTGATTGTCTTTCGATTAACCACTCGTCATGATTTTTAGATCAATTTGCCGTATCGACTGAACTGTGCTTTATTTAAAGTTTAGAACTTGAAAACACGCTAGCAGCCTGCAGCAAAATGCGGGATATCCTAAAAATGCAGGTACTGGCTGAAAGCTTCTAACGCTGTTGCTAATGAAGTTGTTAAAGATGAATGAGAAGGGTGTGAAATCACAAGATAGCGAGAACTCTGTAATATGCACACAGTCAAGACTGCGCCGTGCACTCATCTGAAACCTTTCATTTCAGACTCGATTGATTGTGCATGGGCTGAAGCCTTGTTTCAATCTTGTTATTGATTTCACCGCATTAACCTATACAGTGTTTCTTCTAATGTTTAGAACTTAACACTGCACTATACTTTATGTCAACGCTAAACATCTCCAAAAACTTTACTGACTCTATGGTATGACATTTCATATAGCTCTTATGCCTATAGGTTATAATGCACTATAAACTTTTAAACGCTAAAAGAAGTACAGCGCAGGTTAATTTGGTCATCTAGTAAAAAAACTGAGGCAAGCATTCAGCCTATGCACAATCAATCCCGTCTAAAATCCAAGAATTTCAACGGGTGCATGGTGCAATCTTGGCTATCTGATAAGCTATAAGCGCAATATGAAACCCCTTAGCATTTATTTATTTATTTATTACATATCTTTTATCGCAACGGCACAAACAAGTAACTACGTGCTTCTTTTGCGAAGAGTCCAGCGTTCCTGTTCGGACTCCCTTCAATCAGAGCGTCCAATTTCTCACGGCTTCTTTTGTCCTTGTTCCTCTGTATCTTGCGATGTCGTCCAGCCATCTTGTTCTTGGTCTTCCTCTACATCGTTTTTTATCAGGAATGCAATCAGCTGCAATGCGTGCCCATGAAGGTTCGTTTCCACAGAGCTTATTTGAGAACAGCCACTTCCTTTTGAGCGCATGGTGAATCCAATCCTTGAGTCCTGTTCTGTGGCGAATAACTCTTGACCGTACTCTATCGCCCAGACGAACACCAAGAATTGATCTTTCAAGTCTTCTTTGTGCGGATCGTAGTCTTGTAGCAGCTTCTTTTGAGCTTGACCACGTTTCGTAACCGTACAGAACAGCAGGGAGCACGCAAGAATTAATGGGTATCTTTTTCAGCTGGACTTCGACGGCCCTAGAGCGAAGAAACAGTCGATATTTAAAATAGACTTCTCTTCCTGCTTGAATTCTTCTCTGAATCTCCTTTAGTGGGTTGCGTGGGTTTGACAAGAGCTGTCCAAGGTAAATAAATTTTGTTGACACCTTCTACAATTTCTCCGTTAATTTGTATTACATCCCCTTCCGTATCGGTTGCTGGTCTACCAAGGTTCATCCACTTGGTTTTCGAGTAATCATTTCTAATCCGACTCGACCTGACATTTCTGCTAGAGCTTCTGCCAGGCTTTTTACGTCGCAGTAATGAGCAAGCAATACGATATCATCAGCATATGCGAGGTATGAAAGCGTCTTGTCATTCATTCTGAAACCTCTATTTCGCCAGGTGACTGCATTCAGCACGTGTTGAAGTGTTAACACGAAAAGCAGCGGTGAAAGAGAATCTCCTTGTCGAACGCCTTTTTGAATGTTCAGCTCAACACAACTTGATCCCACCTTCACAGCAGCACTTCGGTTTGCATAAAGCAGTTGAATAGCTTTGACCAGGTTATCCTCGATTTTAAAGTTTTCAAAGCCTCCCACACTGCTGGTAGTTCGATAGTATCAAAGGCTTTTTAAAATCTATGAACACCGCACAACATTTAATGTTGAACTCGTAAGCCTTTTCTTCAAGGTGTGGATGTGGAGAACTGTGGAGAAATTTCTTCGAAATCCAGTTTGCTCTTCGGAAAGGATGTTGAAGTCATTGACAATCTTCGTTCATTGAGAATTTTTGTCATAATCTTGTATATCGTTGATAGTAGTGAGATTGGTCTGTAAGTCGCAACATCTAATGTGTCTCCTTTTTTATAGAGTAGATCCTACTCTATAAAAAAAGGAGACGCATTAGATGTTGCGAATTACAGATCGGCGAAGGCTAATTCTCTTGGTACGATTTTTGTGGAGAGGATGGAGTTGAGGAAGTGGCACAGACGATTGGAGAGCATGCTCGAGAGAGGGCGTAGTGCAGTCGACTGTACTTTATCAGAGCCGGGAGAGGAACGTGCTTTGCTGCTCTTCAGTGCATCCTTAACTTCTCGGGGAAGAAAGTGGAGGTCAATGTGGCCGGTGGAAGGGGGTTGTGGGCCACGGTGAGATCGGTACAGGTCGTTGTAGAATGATCGAATTGCTTCTACAGTTTCGGCAAGTGGGTCGCAGCTGATGGGAGCATTTCTAAGGTCTCGGTGAAGAATGCTAGTAAAGATCTTGATGATGTTGAAGGTTCGCATACGAAACACGTCACATGAGAGTTTATTGATTGTACAATTTGACTTAACATTCAATCTCATCTAAAATCCAAAAGTTAGGAAGGGTGCATGGCGCAATATTGACCGTTTGCACTTCACAAAATTTTCGTTATTCTCGGCCTTTTATGAATATTTAAAATCTCGAGCTTTCCTAGCAGCAAAGTTAGAACCTTTCAAATAGTACATGCATATTTTGCAAGCCGTTGTTTGTCTTTAAATAATTAATTTTCAAAAAAGCACAAATCAATCTGTGCGGCCACCTTGCGGATGAATGACAGCGAGTATCCAAGCAAAACACAATCAACCAATCGTGGTTCATGAGAATTCAATGCAAAGCGTGGTTCAATCTCTTTCGATCAAACGTCAGAAATCTTCCATTTTCTTCCGCTTCCGTATGAACTCTTAACTTCTCCAATACCTTCACTGGCAGCAAAGCTATGACCTTCCCTACAGGGCACATTTTTTGAAATGAGGTTGCTGCAACTTTCCTCAGAACAGAAAGCATGGTAAGATCATCAAAAGAAAGCTACACATTGGGCAAGGCAATCCTTGGAAAGAGTCCTAAAGGCGGTGCATATCTGCGTGAGAGGTCCTCGAAACTGATTCGAACTTCCGCTTATTGACGAGAAGGTGGTGATGTTTAGTGGGGTGTGAAATACGAGGCTCACTAAACAACCGGAAGAAGGCTAACAGACAGGCGAAAGTTGAGTACGAAAGCAATTTCTATCGAAATGATTTTTTTGCAGAATTGAGTATAAGCATTCCGATGAACTCAGTGCCATTTCAAGGTTGCGAGCAAATCTGTCACTTTGTCTGTATGTGCATCATTCCGTCCAATCGATACGTGGAGGAAAGCTTCACATTTCGATCAGCATCACTAGTCACTGCTCAGCATTAGCCTTCCACACAGGGGACCACGAGAATATAATGACCGAAGGACAGGCTTCAACCCAAGTAGCCTTTTCTGACACGATGGCTGCTATCGATCGATCTTATCGAGTCGTTGCATATGAAATAGCCGACGTCGCCACCTCAATTTCTGGTCGATTTTTTGTGGCTACGAATGTTCACGTTTCAGGCATTGAAGACCGAGGTAGGCCGCCATCACTCCTTAATAACGAGCAACTCAAAACCATGCTGGAAGCGAATCTGCGTCATGCTGTGAGAGAGCCATCGCAGCATTTCGGCCTTGACGGCAGCACTGCCAGCCGCCACTTAAATGTGACCGGCAAAGTGAAGAAATTGGATAAGTGGATCCCGCACGAACTGATCGCTGGGCAGATGCTGAATCGCCACGACACTTGTGTTGCGTTGAGGCTGCGCAATCGGGGGGTGCCTTTTTTGGACAAAATCGTGGCATGCGACGAAAAGTGGATCCTTCGTGACAACTGTCGTTGCTCTGCACGATGCTGGACAAGAATGGGAGTCCCAAGGAGATGCCGAAAGCAGGTCTCCATCCAAAGAAGATCACGGTGACCCTATGGTGGACAATGGCTGGTATAGTCCGTTACAAGCTCTTGAAGGCTAAAGAGGCTGTCACAGCGGAGAAGTACTGTGCCGAAATTGATGTGATGCACCAGAAGTTGATTGGAAAACACCAGGCTTTGGTCAATCGAAGAGGCCAATCCTACTGCATGTGAACGCGTGTCCGCACGTATCAAAAATTGCCGTCCAGAAATTGGATTATTTGAGATACGAAACACTGTCACATCCAGCATATTCACCAAATCTGTTCCCTACTGATTATTATTTTTTCAAGCATTTAGATCGTCATGTGAAGGACAAAAAATTCAGCAACCAAGATCATGTCGAAAATAACTTCCTATGTTTACTAATTCTCATAGTTTTTGCAAAAATTGAATGACTAAGGTATCTTCGCGTTGGGATAGGTGCATTAATTGTAATGGTGTTTATTTCGACTAATAAGATTGCCTCCAGGCAAAGTTATGGTCTGTCAAATTTGAAGTTTTTAAAGTGAAAATCGGCCATTTCATATACAAACCTTATATTATTATTACTTACTTACTTCGATACTTTGATGGTTCTTTTGTCGGCTGGAGGTCTTCTCAGTGGGGACCACAACTCTTCCAGACCGCTCGATCTCTGGCTGCTTGCATCCAGTGAGGCAAACTCCGCTCTCTGAAAGATCTTGAGAATGAGTCTGCCCATCGCGTTGGCGGTGGTCTCTTATGGTCTCTCGGGAGCCATTCTGTGACACGGAGACTCCATCTATCGTCCTTTCGTCGAAGCAGGTGTCCGGCCCAGCGATATTTGGACTTCTTCATGTACTGCAGCGGGTCTGCTAATTGCGACTTCTCCCGTAGCTCTGAGCTTCGTAGGCCTTCTTGCCATTGCTGACGAAGGCTTGTGCTTAGAAGACATCTCTCCAGTGCACGATGCGTAGTTTGCATTACTCTGGCGATTGTCTTGTTGTCGGGCCAGGTTTCGGTCGCGTAACACATCGCAGGCAGTGCAGAGGCGTTGAATATCAAGGCCCTGAGGCCAGGATCCTTGACCTGATCGGTGATGAAGGCTGCCTATGCTGCGCGTCTCCTGCAGGCGATTTCAGGAGCGAGGTCGTTATCCATGTTCAGCTCTCTTCCTAGATAGACTTAGGAGTCGACATGTTGTAGCGCGACTCCATTTAACTTTACGAGTCCCGTGTCACACCACTGGTTGACCATAAATTGCGTTTTGGACATATTCATGTCCAATCGAATCTTCATACCTGCCACATTAAGCTCGTTCAGCATTTCCTCGACTTCTGCTGTGGTGGTAGAGATGAGAACAATATCGTCGGCGAAGCGAAGGTTGATGATCCGTTTACCGTCGACAAGGTAGCCTTTATCGTCCCAGTTCAAGTCCTTCATGGCATCCTGGAGTGCGAGAAATCGTGTCTCCCTGCCGTACTCCTTTCCCGATAGGAATTTTAAGCTTTCGATCGAACAACTGGATGGTGGTCGATGTGTTCGAGAAGCATTCGTCGAGAAGTCGGATATAGGCCGACTATACCAGCATGCACAAGCGCGTTCAGAATGGCGTTGATTTCCACAGAGTCGAACTCTTTCCGATAATCCACCAAGACAAGGACAAGTGGGGTGTGGTAATCGCGGCTCCTTTCGGTGAGCTGTGAGGCAGTCTGAATATGGTCCATGCAGGAGAAATCATTGCGAAACCCTGCTTGCTCCACTGGCTGATATTCATCCAAGCAACGCTCCATGCGGTTAAGCAGTATCTTGGTGAAGACCTTGTACACAACCGAGAGAAGACTGATGGGTCGATAGTTGTTGATATCCTCCTGCTGACCTTTTTGAAGATTAGAACTATTTCGACTCTTTCCATGAGTCCGGAATCCTACCAAGTCGAAGGTAGTGGTTGAAGTGCTTGGCAAGAAGTGAGCAGAGGGCACTGCCACCCGCACGAAGGAGGTCAGCAGAAATGCCGTCCGGTCCGGGAGCAGTGCCTGGCTTCATCCGTCTGACGGCATGAGCAACTTCTGATTCCAGAATGGGAGGTACTTCCTCAGTTAGTGGCATCAAGCATTTCGGGACAGTGCTGGAAGAACGAAACAGATCTTTTTAGAATTCCTGAACGATGGTCTCCATCGCTCTTCGAGACGTTTGCGTTGTTCCATCCTTATCCATAAGGGCTGACATTATTGCCTTTTGGTCGCAGAGATCTCGTTTGCAGCGCTTTATGCTTGAACCTTTCCCAGCGGCTTCTAACAGCTTCAATCTTCTGTAGGCGTGAATGGACTCCTTCACTGCAATTCGACAGGCCTTCGAGATGGTGACTCTTTCCAGATGGAAAGCATTAGGATCCAGTTTGACAGCTCCTCTTTGCTTCAAGAGCTTAATCGCATGTGCGTTGGTTCTTGAAGCAGACGGTGATGTGGCTTCGCTGCTAGCACATTTCAACAGTCCTTTGGAGAGAGCGTCGTAGTCTTCCGATGGATCTTCAAGAAGATCCCAATCAAACGACTTCATTGCATATTCCAACTCCTCAGACTTGAATATGGGGATCCTCACCGGTGCCGGTTTATGAGTGTGACGCTTGAACATCCTCTTTTTGAGAGTCAGCTTCGCGGACAAGACGGTGATCCGAGCCGGTGTCAAATGAAGGCAGCACGGGGACGTCGAACAGACTCCAGCGTCTGTTTGTAAGAACATGGTCGATCTCCGAACGTGTTTCTCCATTTGGGCTTTCCCAGGTCCATCGTCGGTTTGAAGGCTTCTTAAACATAGAATTTCCATGGTAGAGACGGCGCGCGGATAGGAAGTCTATCAGGCGCTCTCAGTTTTCGTTCTTTGAGGAAGTTCCATGTGGTCCTAGCCTCCATTCGTCGTGGTCATTCGTACCGACGATAGCGTTAAAGTCACCAACGACAACTTTGTAGTAGCTCTTCTCGTCGTTGACAGTCCTTTCGAATAACTTGTAGAATTCCTCCTTTTCTTTATCTGTGGCCGCAGATGTTGGAGCATATCCATTTATGATGGAGATGGTTCCTTGATCTTTGGTTTCCAGATGAAGAACAGCTACTCGCGGACTGATGATCTTATAAGAGTCTACTAGGTGGTGCACTGTCGATTTGACGAGAAATCCAACTCCGCCAATATTCTTTCTGTCCACCTTTGCTCCGATAATGAGAAGCTCGTTGTGGTCGGTCCTTCTTATGGTTTCCGTTTTGCCTTTCGTTTCCTGCAGGGCGATAACGTCGTATTTGATGTTGCGGCTTCTGTAAAGCAGTGTCCGAAGATCCTGCTCAGATGCGATCGAACGACAGTTATAAATGCAGACGAATAGGCAGTTTCCGTGTCGTGGTGGGAGGGAGTTTCCGATAGTCCGATTCCAATGACGTCCTAATAGTTTAACTCCGAGATTAGATGGCCCCTCGCCGGAGGTGGATGTAACCGACGTCGTAGAAGTCCACCTCCGGCGCACGGAGGACGGGGCGCGGGTTTAGTTGTTTGAGCCATGGCAGTGGTCTGGTTACTCACATGTTCCTGGCCAGGGATACATGAGAGCCGCCCATACACGACAAAGCGTCGCGTACTGCATTTGAAATCAAATTGAACACCTTCTACATCAAAGCGAATTACAGGATTTCTTTCGTACTGCACGTGAGACTCTCCATTAAAGTTAGAATAATATTAAGGGAGATGTAGTATAACTTTCTTTGAAGTTTATATCATCTATCCAATAAGTGAACACATTGTTCGAAATTCTATAAAATGTTTATTTTTCAAGTAAAGTACAAATAATGATTTAAAGTTTATTTTGAGGAGCAGGAAAGCGGACATCTTTAGTGCCAAAAAGTGATTGCGCCATGCCGTCGTCCGAGAGGTTGCGATCTTCATTCGAATGATAGCGAAATTTTTGTCTGCATGGAGTTTCACACCAGTACGCAATGTAAAAAATAGAACTATAAATAACACACATCTCCTCACTTTGATACCTTATGCCAGCACCATTTGCACTACCAATCAAATAAAAATCACGACCGGCTTTTTGAATGCATGGCGTGATTTTGTCTTTTATCGTAGTAAATGATCAATTTACTATCTTTTTCTCAAAAAATAAAAATAACAAAAATATTATACTGCTTCGGGTAGCTGAACAAAAAACATGTTAAGAAATTTAAGAAATTTGGAGAGTCTTTAGTTTAACCTGTAAGAAACTCACTTACATCCAGAATGCATTCACTTTGATTTCAGAAGCACCATGTTTGTTTAGAAGAGTGTCCGACTTGAAGCGAAAATGGTAACTACAGACCTAAGGTAAGCAATGAAACACTAGAACGTTAGAAGAGACAGATGAGTGTCAGGCCGGACGCAAAAATTTGCGGTTTCGCATGTCCTACATAAACAAAACAGCGGAAGTGCTGGTGCTTGTAGTGCGTTAAAGATGGCCTCCATGCCGTGACCGGACTTACAGCGTTGCTTGGCAGTGGACTACAGGCCCATTTGTTAACTCGCATTGTAGCCCAGTGGGTCCTCCTAGGTCGAGGATCACGGAGAGCGTCAAATCTTCGGCTCGTTGCTATTACGTGTAAGCCAGTGTGAACTCCTTGAGACCGTCCTGAGGCCAGATTCATCAACCGCTTACCGACCGGTTACGGTATATCGATTATCGTACCTGTATCTCTTCATATCACTTCCTACGTAGGTCGATATGGTGAATCCACCAAGGCGGTATCGTTGATGAATCTGGCCCCTGGTATTCTGCTAATTACCATGGCTGGTTACGATGATCGTGTGTCTTCAGAGGCCTGCTGTTGTTGGGAGGCTTTGTCTCAGCTTCCCACTCGGGCCGACAAGTCGCAGCTAGTTTAGCACCTATGTATTAGGTTGTCCTATAAGTCCCCGCCGTTTTTTTCAGCGATTCATTGCGGATTTCGCCAACGGTCTCTTGTATAGCGCTATACAGCTTTCGAAAGAGAATGATTTGCTCTATCAGATCATGTATTACATTTCTTTTTTCGTTCTGAATTTTGTCAATTTTTAGGTCGTTAAAGTGAAAAGTGAAAAAGTAGCCATCTGCGCACTTGTTCTCTCCGCTGAGGTTTAGAATTTGTTGCGCCGCTTTTTATAGCATTTGGAAGCCAATGTTCTGTGCTACAAGAATACGTGTTGGACAGGGATAAGCGGATAATTAAATTTTGAAAACCGGATAACGGATAACGGATAACTTTGCCCAAAAGTGGCCGGATAACGGAAAAACGGATAACGAATAAACAACAAAAATTAAAACTCCTTTTAAATTGCACTAATTTCAACAACAGATCAGGACTCCAAGCACTGTTAATTTATGAACCATTCCTAGACATTTTAGTAGCGTTTTTCAAACGTTTTTGCAGTCGCCATATTAACGACGCTTTATCGTGTTTTCTGCCCAACCGTTGGAAGACAAACGCACAGCAACATACCCGCCTTTCGGTACATGTCGCGTAGTTGAGCAGCATTGGTAGGAGGGAGCGCGCCAGCCTATAATGACCAAACAGAGACCAGACCGAACACGTGTCAGCCTATCAGGGTACCAATTGTACATGCCCTCTCTGAATGGCATGTCTATTCAATGCGGTCTGATTTGTTTAGGGGTTTCTACCTACCAATGCTGCTCACCTACGCGACATATACCCCGCCTTTCACCTGCTTCCAAGAGGTCGGTTGGATTGTCTTATTTATCAGCCTTGCTCCGCGCTTAACTCTTTTTTTTTCAATTAGAGCAGTTGAGAAATTGAATAGTCCTTGGAAGAGCAATTCTTCTGATGTCTTTGGAAATAAGAACAAGGCAGGAGACGTCCAGCTCAACTCTACATAATGATCTTGTCCTACACAAGCTATGAACCGTTACTCTTGTTGCTGCTCGATAGCATCCCAAGATCCAAGGTACTTCAACGTGGAATTATCTGGGATGGATAAAATGCTAACTTTTGGGTAGTAACTGCAAGCAATTGTGTATGACAAATACTCACTCAAAAAGTTATGACATCCAGACGTGCGGATATGAGGAAGAATATCCGACCCTGCCCCAAAACGGAGGTGTTCCCTATGTTGCAGATAAGTTTCACAAAAAAGAACTCACAAATTAAAACAAATCTACGTGTCTTCAGCACCCACGATGATATGTTTGCTTAGTAGTTTATTGTTCCCCTAAAATTTTTATTGGAGGAGTTGCTTACTCCATGTTTTTGTATTAATCCTATTTCTTTTGCTAGTATTCATTGCTCTACTGCAGTATTTTTGACAATTCACGACAGCATATGGCTAAAAAAGTACCATTACCGCCTGCATTCAATTCGAACATACGGCAATCGTGTAGCCACAAATGATACGGTGGAAAAATCGGCGGCAAGAAATTCTTTCCAGGATGCGGCTCTCCACTTTTGACGATTGCTAGTAGCAGTTTGTAAGCCTTCTTGGTCAGCATCAGGGATGGGCGGAATTTCTGTTTTCTGTTTTCTGGCGTTTTTGTCTTTTCTGTCTTCTGATTTTCTGTTTTCTGGGAAAATTTTTACAATTACCGCCCATCCCTGGTCAGCACATGACTTGAATGAACAATGCTGTGCTAAGTAGGCCTCACATAAGTATGGTACAGGCTTAGCGGGCCTTCTGGAAAGCTGGAAATTAGATATCTTTAAAACTAGTGAGCCAGATCCCAAGTGAGGGAACTTCAAATAACCCTTCTAGATTTGAATACTTCTGTTGTTTCTGACGACCACTCTTACGATCGTGAAGGATCCTGTGCATAGTCTACCCATCACCACGTCCAAAGCTAAGATTCAGCTATTTTGTTGTTTGTTATCCGGCCCAAAATCGCCGGATAACGAACAACAAAACGGATAGGCTAAAACCCCCCGGAACCCGGATAACGGATAACGGTTAATCCGCTCGTCCTGGTGTTGGACCTATTTGCTCGTTTGTCCTTTATTGATTTTTAAGCCATTAAATTGGGAGTCCGACTTTTCCGTCCGAACCTTTACCGAAACTCCTGCTCTGTGGTTGGACTTTTTTGCTTGGTGTTATATGTCGTTCGGATGAGTTTGTCCTGCTCAATAAGAGTTTGTGTCGCGTTCATTGGCTCATGCTTACTTCTGTCGAATATTAACAACTGAACAAGGAGAAGGAGTTATTGGTGAAGATAATTTTTCTCTTTTTGGAATTTTGTATTGTAATTGGAGTTTTCATTTGGAATTTTAGAATTATTATGTTTCTCTTATGCAGCATTTGGTTAGAATTGACATAAATAGATCAACAAATAAACATGCCTCCGGAATAGGTGAATTGGTACCAATTATGTCTGTGGAGGATAAACCACCGAGTTGTTTGTCAGTTGGCCACCGCAAGCCATTGTATGACCAAATACGCATTCAGATCACCTCCACGACACCCCTAGAAGTAGAGTGCGGTGGTCGCTGTTCGGAATACCGCATGAATAAGTTGTGTTACTGTAGCGAAGCTACGGTAATCGTTCAGACCGGTTATTAGACTGGTTGTTGGCTTCACTGGGTTGGAAACTGAGTTTCCCTGTTTTCAACACCTTATTCTAAATCCTACTGCAGATTCTTCGCACGGTGTACAGAATACAACGTTGCGAAAAGATCTCAAACGGAAGCAGAGAAAACGAGCCGTCGGCGAAAGTGATTTTTTTTTACTTTCCACTTCGATGATCTAAAAATTGGAAATAATTAGAATGGGAAAAAAGAAAACATAAGTTCTGATAAACCAAGTTATTCTCTTTCGATCGCTGTACAACATTGTGCAAAAAACCTTCAGCAAAATTCATAATAAGATGCTAAAAACGACGGGACTTAGCTTCGAACCTAGTATGAGGGCGTTTCAGACCAAAAAGTTAAAATCATGCAAAGCAATTAGAACAAAACTTTATTTGGTGGTGCACTGCACGTCTCCACAACTGTACTCTGAAGCAGGGATGGGCGGAAAATTTTAAAAGTTTCCCAGGAACACAGATAAATCGCTTTCATGAGAAAACAGAAGTCAGAAAACAGAAAAGCCAAAAGTCAGAAACGCCAGAAAACAAAAAATTTTGAAATTATCATACGACCCAATTATTTAACGCAAAGATCCATTTTTCCAGTAGCGAATGAAAAAAAAACCGAAAACAGAAACTCCGCACATCATCCCTGGTCTAAAGGTTATAATTTAGAGACCGATGACGGAATAATGTAGTGAAAACAGAAAAAAACAAAACACAAACAAACAACAAAATATAAAACACTGAAAAAACAGAAAAAAACAAAACATAAACAAACAACAAAACATAAAACACGGCAAAAAACTAACCTTAACTAAGCTCACAACCGATGTGAATAACTGTGAAAAGAAATCCACTACCCTAATAGAAGAGAAAACGGCGCGTCATTTTATCTACTTCTGGCAATGAACTACATCTTGTTCCTCAGTATAGTTTTGATTTAAAGGCGTTCGCGCTTCTTCAAAGTATTTCACTAAACTTGACCGACACTTCATTTTTATGCTCCTAAGGACAATGCTAGGGTGGTTCCAAAATTTTTCTGTAAAACGACTAGTGTTACAGTAACGCACATCGTTAAAAAAAAAGAAGAAGGACTCCCGTTCAGGACTTTACCAGAAGCATAGGTGTTTACGAAGTTTTTCCGTTCCTGTGATAAATGACCGAAGGGCTCACCACCTCGAAACACGGAACGGCAATGCTGGCGTCTGACATGCATTCGTCTTGTTCATGGCAATCCATAACGGAGGCAGATGTGTCTCTCGCAGATGGTGGCAGTGGTTTCCTAGGAAAAACTTCTCTGACAATATGGGAACGTGCCTCGAAGCAGCGTCGTGTCGTGAACGGCTTGCAGAATGTGAGTCAAAGGACAAAGGGCGGTATTTTGGGTTGAGCCACGCACTTTACATTTACACATGGGATGTCGTGGGGGCGATTTGAATGTATATTTGGCGATACAAGGACTTGCAGTGGCCAGCCAATGGACAAGTCAGTGTTTTACACTTCCCAGACAAATCTGGCACCACCTTACCGATCTTTAAGAGATGGGGGACTTGACTGGTCTGGGCGAGAAAGCCGAACCAGACACCTGGAATGCACGGGGCAGTCAGCCTCCGCTTCTTTAGGATGTGTGCTGCTTTCCTAAAAGCTAAGCCGCGAAGTTGGAACAGAGAAACCAGAGCTCAGATGGAACTGTAGTAAAATAAAAATAATAAAAATATAAAATAAAAATCTGCATAAATATGGCTTTGTTTCGCATTGTTGTTTCTGAAAACATTGTATCTGAATAACATTGTATCTGGCACTTTTACAGAGGGAAGGGGTCTTACTATAGGTTGTTAAAGAAAGATGTTTTTAAGAATGAGCAAAGACTATACTGTGACACTCCTCTGTTGTCCAGCAACTAGTAACTCCATAAGTCTTACAGTTAGCCTTCTTTCAGTTCGTTTCATTTACTTACACGGAGTTAGTAAATCTTGAGCAGATTTTGAAAATTATTAGGTTGGTGCATAAGTTCTCGGACATTTGGGGCATGAAATATTTATTATCACAACATACGAACAACAATATCAAATCATTTGAAGTAACCACCCTTTACATCAATTGTCTTTCGCCAACGTGCTGGTAAGTCATGGACGCCTTTCCTCCAAAACTGGCCGGTTGTGACTCGAAAAATGTGAGCAGCGCCTCCTTGACATCCTCTCGGTTCCTAAATTGCTGGCTGCCCAAATAGCGTTGAAGGCTTGAAAACAAATGACAATCAGAAGGAGCGAGATCTGGTGAGTAAGGTGGATGTGGAAGAACGGTCCATCCGTAGTCCGCCAACTCAGCCGCCGTCGCTCTGGCAATATGCGGTCTAGCGTTGTCGTGTTGAAAATACGCCTTCACTTGCTCTCCTCGTGTGGTTTGAAGGTGGGCCCTCATCTTCCTCAGTTGGTTGACGTAAACCTCTGCCGTCACTGTTATCCCTTCGTCCAGCAGCTCCCAGTATTCTACGCGAAGATCGCTCCACCAAATGCATAGCATCACCTTTTTCACGTGAAGATCGGGTTTCGGAACGTCCTCTGTCTCTCCAGTTGCGTCAAGTCACTGTGCACGCCGGTGGTAACTAGAGTAGAGTATCCACTTCTCATCTCCGGTGACAAGGTTGTCCAGCCATCCGTGGGTACGTCTGAGGGTAAGGAGAGACAGAACAACATCGGCTCTGCGATCCATGCCATGTAGTGTCAAGTCGTGAGGTACCCAGTGACCCAATTTTAGCACCTTGCCAATCGACTCCAATCCTCGAACGACTGTTGGGTGACTAACACCAAGAGTGCTTGATAGTTCGCGAGTGGTTTGGTATGGGTCCGCTTCCACTCTACTTCGGAGGGCATCCAAATCCAGTGTCATCGGGCTCCCTTCTCGTTCATTATCTTCAACGGAGAATTCACCAACTGCAAACTTCGAGAACCACTGGTACACAGTACTTCGAGCAGGAGCACTCTCGTTGTAAACATCCTTCAGGCGACGACACGATTCGTTGGCATTGAGGGCAGATTGATGCAGGAATAACATGACGTGCCGAATATGCGCCTCAGTTGGGATGAATTGCTTAGCCATGATAGCTGACGTTAACAACGCAGAAGTAAATGTTAGGAACAGTTTTGCAGCCCTTTCCTTTCTCTATCGATCGATCATTTACGCGTTGATACATGTGAGAAATTTGGCGGGAAAATGCGCTTTCAATTCAGGAGGGATCAAATGTCCTTGAACTTATGCACCAACCTAATATTTGTCCGTGGACGAAAGGTAGCGGTAGCTCAGTTGGAGGATGAGCCGGCTGTTGCGCGAACAGGATTCTAGGTCGGTGGTTCAGATTTCGCACCCAAATTTAACAAGTGTTCCATTCCGCCGAGTTCAACGACTTGGTTCCAGACTGGTCTGAAAAGGATAAAACGCTGACTTGTTCATCGGGTGGCCACCGCAAGTCACTGTAGCGGATAAATACGCATTCATATCGCTCCACGACATTCCCTACAAATAGAATGCGTGGCGCATTTCGAGAGAGATTTGATTAACGCATTTTCCTTTATTCCCTTTCAATATTCCTTACATTGTATCCCGGTCTATTAATTAATTAATTAATTTATTTATTTATTGTAATCCGTGCAAAATGTTACTGCAGAATCGTCATCAAAAATAAACACAGGACACTGTGAAGATAACAAGCAGAAAAATAGGAGCAGTCAGTACAACCATGTAGTCGATTAAAAGTGGACTGCTAAGGAACTTTCTACAGGTGCCTGCTATTGAGATCTCTAGGAACTTGTTCAATTAATAAGTGACCGTTTTTGAGCGGTTAAACCGTAAGCCGTAAGCAAATCCTGAGGTTTTTGGTCTGCAAAGTACAGACGGCTCTCCATCTCTAAGGCTGACTTCCAACTGCTTTCCTGTCGAATAGTTTGGTCGTTCCGAACAGCACTCTCATTGGAAAGCAGCCACAAAAATTCAATTTTTCACCATTCTTTTCTAAATGTTTCCGACTTCTGAGAAAGTAAACGCACGACAGTTTAGTTCCGCTCCACTAGACAATCTCCTTCGGCTCAATAGGTGTTGACGGTGATTTGTTTCTCGTAATGCACTCGCGGCCGAAGTGATTTGGCTGGTACTCGTTAACCTTATTGGAGGTGATTGAAGCGTGAATGAGTAATTAGGACTATGATTATGGCAGGTGCTTGAGGGCACTGCTTTGCAGCAAGCCCGGGACTGATTGTGGAGCGAGATATTGAGCGCCATTTTCAGCTGGGGCATGCTCTAAGAAGGTGTGAACCGAAGTCGTAAATGCCGCCGTTCACGAGGTCACCCTGAACTGACCCATAATTTGGGTCCCGCTACGGAAAACTAAGTCTTTCCCACTTTCGGATTTCTGTGAATTGATGTCAGACATTTTTGGAAGCGTGCAGCGCAGTCGGAGGAGGTGGCGGCTGTCGCGTGCACCCGATTCCATGTTCCTGGTTCGAATTTCCCGCCGAGCCTTCCATCCCTTCGGGGTCTGTGCATTGGTACCAGACTTGTTTTCGGAGGATAAAACGCTGACTTGTTCTTCCGATGGCCACCGCAAGCCAATGTATGGCCAAATACGCGTTCAAATCATCTCCACTATATCCCGTAGAAGTAGAATGCGTAGCGCACCCCAAAGAGGATTGAGTAACGCCGACCTTTATCCGTTATTCATTTTTGAAAACGATAAAGCACTGAAGGCTCTCATAACGATGTTTTGTTGCGATCAGAACTCTAGCGCCAGGCGGGACTCGAACCCGCACGAATGCTGCGTAAAGATTCGGTCCAACCTAATATAAATTAGGGGGGGGGCAAAAGTAATGAGACAAAATGAAAAAAACTTTATCTCTTTATAACTCAATTACAACTCAACGATGCTGAGGAATGTATTTGCCATTAAGGGCAAGGAGCTTGCTGCCATCGCTCAGCCAACTTCCTGATCCCATCCCTGCAGAACTGCTTGGGCCTGGTGTTGATCAACTGCTCGATATGGTTGTCAAGCACTGCTTGGGTTCTTGTGTCCCTTCCAACTAGGAGGTCCTGTAGGCTCAAGAAGTAGTGGTAGTCGCAAGGAGAGATGTTCGGCGAATACGGTGGATGAGGCATGTGAACGTAGCCCAGCTGGGCAACCTTATCCGTGGTTACTTGTTCTCGATGAGGTGCTGCGTTGTCGAAGAGGAGAACCTTCTTGAAGCGCAGCGAATGAATAAGAGCGAGTCGCCGGCCCATCTCTTTTATTTCGTTCATCATGGCCTTGGAGTTCATCGTAGTGCTCTTGTGAAACAGCTTCCGGTAAACCTGTCCATGGGCGCAGACCCAAAAGCTCCAAAGGTGCCTCTCGCCGTGAACATCTCGCCGAACGAAGGTCGGTAACAGGCCTCACCCAGACTCGCTGCTTGGCAGGGTTAAGGTAGAAGACGTACTTCATCTTGCGTGAATATTGAGCCCAGGCTGCTCGGGGTTGGGAATTGGGCGAGATTTGCGCGACACAGGTCGACTTGTCAGACTGGGGTTTCGGCATGAGACAGCACGGGGTTTTTGGCATGCTTCTGGAAAGGGCGGAAGTGGTAACTTCTCAGATAGGGTTCAGTAAGTAGCATACAAAGATACAAATACGACAAGCACGAAACCAGTCTCCAGCCACGAAAAATATGGACACGGCATGGGTGTCTCATTACTTTTGGCTCCCCCCCCCCTAATACAACTTAACGTGGTGCAGATTACGTTAAAAATTTATAACTGGATGCCGAGTTGAAACAAAAAGGTCACAGGGTTCGGTTGTTTGTGCAAAAACTTCTGAATACCCGTTTTTAAGCGTCGGCTTTGATGCCGCTGCAAAAGCACATTTTAACAGGAAGTCGGTTCCGAGAGAACAGCGCGGTAGTTGAATGCCGCAATTCTGCTGCTGCTGTAAATGTCGCTTGTGCGAAAGTGTAGGGTCACAAAAAGAAAACCCAGAACGACGTGAAGGAGTTCAGTTTCGCCAAATTGGATTTAAAATTCAAAAACACGCAAGATCAGATTATTTCAGAGCGACGAAGAAAGGTCGTATGAATAGAGCTCAAAGGGCGAGCGAGCTTTGATCGGATTCCGGGGCTACTCATGTTACTCACGAAAATTGCAAAAAATGAGAGCGAGCAACCTCAGAACAGCTGTAAGACATCGTTCCGCAAATGAGCTTTGGATAGCGTTTGAAAGGTAATAGGGAAGCACGAGATATTCGGTCTGGAAGGTGAGCAGTTCTCGAATTCGCTCTTCAGACAAAGGAACCAATGTTCAATAAAAGTATAGGTGTGGAGAAGAGGTCGGACTAAAGGCCTCGGTGATCAGACGCCGGTCAAGAGGAGTCACCTGGGCGGAATTTTTAGGATACGAAAACCGCATGGAGACGAAATGTAAACCAATGCTTCGACAATAAAAATTCTGCTCTTTACATAGGATACTTGGGCACCTTCCGTTTCCGCTAAACGAAGGAAAATTCACCGTAAAAAGAGAAGGTAAGAGCAATTCATAGTAGAGAAGAAAATTTACTGAAGTTATACAGAGGAAAGAAAAGAGAAAGATACAAGGATAGATTTTGTTCACAAATTTTGCTGTTTTTTTCTAA
>CANAIB010000061.1:0-26377 GCA_947359475.1 Heligmosomoides polygyrus bakeri
TGAGATCCGGACTTTTGAAGTAAGTCACGGATGGTGTCCCTTTTCAGTTTTCGCACCTTTTTACTTTTTGTGCTTAGAAGATCTTAACTATAGCGTTTTATTGGCTTCGCTATAGCAAAACAAACAAATCAACACAGGCTTCACAGGGATAATTGAATACCTAAAAATCGACAACAACTGGAGATCAAACAACACCGCCCCATGTGAACCGCCAGGCACCCGCCGGAGCTCCGCCGTTTGCCCGCCCAGGGCTTCGACCGGCGATCGACCCCGGGCAGCGACGCCTCGAGCGCCGCGACGCGCATGCGGCCAATCCTCAACAAATCTCGGGAGCGACCGCCGGCCGATCCGCCCACTTTTCGATTTGGCGGACAAACGGGGGAACTCCGGCGGGGGGCGTGTCCCCAGCCTCCAGCCTTTAGCCGGCCATCGGCGCGCATCGACGCGGAATGTGGACCGCCGGGCGGTCCGCCCACTTTTGGGCTTGCTGGACAAAGGGGGGAACTCCGGCGGGGGTGTCGGTCCCGGCTGGATTCAGGAAACGGCTACCGCGGGATCGCTGGGGTCGACCGCCGGTCGATGCCAAAAGGCGGACTTCCCGCAACCGGCTGGCGGTTCACAACGGGTGGCTGGCGGTTCACAACGCTCGCCGGCGCCCAAATCGATCGGCCGCACGCGCGTCGCGGCGCGCGAGACGGCGCTGCCCGGGGTCGACCGCCGGTCGAAGCCCTGGGCGGGCAAACGGCGGAGCTCCGGCGGGTGGCTGGCGGCTCACAACGCTCGCCGGCGCCCAAATCGATCGGCAGCACGCGCGTCGCGGCACGCGAGGCGACGAGCGCGTGATTCAATTGTTTGAGCGCCACCGAGCGGTCGGCGCTCACAGTGGGCTTCCGTCCGGCGCCCCTTCGTTTTTTTGTGGCACAGGCTCTTAAGAGCTCAGCAAACCGAAGAGATCTTCGGTTTGCTGAGCTCGTCGTCTTTTGAATGTGCCTGGGTGCGATGAGAAGAAGCTGCTAAGGCGCAAATAGGGTCGGAGGGAGGGAGGGGGGGGGGTTGCTTACCCCATACTCAGTGCTGTTGGTTTTACGCCTTGGAGGGAATCACGTGTATGTGGAGTTACATCGGAATGGCCTACCTCAGTTCACCGCAGGAGTAAAACACACCATTGCTGCAAAAAAAATCCGGTTGCAGCCCTGTCCTACAAGGTGACCCCCCACCCGACCCTATTTGCGCCTTAGCAACTTGTTCTCATCGAACCAAGCTCTCTGAATGTTCAGCTCGATTTTAATTGATACCGTCTTGTTTTAGAATGTTCAGCTCGGTTTTAGTTGCTATCAACCGTCTTGTTCTAGAATGTTCAGCTCGATTTTAATTGCTATCAACCGTCTTGTTTTAGAATGTTCAGCTCGGTTTTTAATTGATACCAACCGTCTTGTTTTAGACGAGCATTAAGTCCGACTGACCTGGCATGTCCTAATCATAACGAATACTAAGCTAAGCGAGATCGCGCAGTGTATTCGACTAGCTCGCCGCGATATTTAATTCGATTGATAGCAAGAAGATTTTCTGCGTGAAGTATCACTTGTAAACGAGACAAGAAAAACTGTTATAGGAAGACATATTCTCACTTTTTGTTTCAAGCAAACAGCGTGTACTCACAAGCTGATGTTCTAGGACAAGGCGATGCTGTTTTCACTACACCACCTTTAGCTGTTCCCTCACTACTTGTGCGTGAATTTGTGTGTGGCTGGTGCAGTTGCGTCGTCTCTTTTTTCTTCATGCCTTATCACATTCCGAGTTGGTTATTGTTTTCCACTGCTTGCTTGCCTCTCCACGACCATCAGTTCATCTTGCGGATCCTAATCTTCTTGTTCTTCCACTAGCTGTTCGCCTTCGTAAACTTCAAGTTGACGTGATTCGAAGTCCTTTAGTATGCTGGCCATCGTTCGGCCAGCTTGATTTCTTCCCTCGGTTTCGAGGTTTCCTAAAGTTCGAAGCAGTTTGGGTATCTTCTTGGGGCGCGCGATTCTCATCGGGGCGCGTCATTGTCTGATGAAACTAATACTGTCCGTCCGGTCACAAAATGCGCTTGAAACTGAAGTTATGCAGCTATAGTGTATGTTAAGTCCAGCACAGCCGATTCAGCCACCTAGGAGGACCCACAAATCACAGTCTTTCGTTTTTGAGGGGGGGGGGGGGTATTTGAGATGCTGATCACGAATCTGATATCCGTTTTGCACGATTCGGCTGGATAATGTAGATACAGGAACACATTCTAAGTTTCTGCCGGTAACGGCAGGTAGAGGGAATGGGTGACGGTAACGGTATGGGTGGTCTTCGATCGAATCGTGGGAAATGTCAGATTCGTGATTAGCACCCCAAACAACCCCCCTAGGCAAAGTTTCAGCGAAAAAAATGTCGACCGAAGTCTTGTCGCTGGAGACGGAACTTTTAACTATTGCCGTATACACTATTCGGAAGGCGATAACTTTGCTCAGTGTGAAGGTACCGAAGAAGTTGAGCGCTCATATGCATCTTAAGGAAATGGAAATTTTCTGACATATGAGCGATGTGGAATACGCCATGCGCCCGCGTGATATTTTGCATTTTACTCTCGACTGATTGTGTTTCGCTTGAATGATTGCCATGATTTCTCCATAAAGTGGCGTTTCGATTGATTAAGACTTGTGACCAGACGTGCAGTATTAGTTTCACTTAAAAGAAGGGGTATTAACCTGAATTGTTCGAGATTTCCTCCTGGATTATGGATTGAACTTTATACAAACTCACCGTCCTAAGGAGACTGCGGTTCAGGGCCCTCGGAAGACTCTTAGCTCTCCAGGTTCGACCTCCAATGAATGTTTGGCAGTATTCACGTCGTCGTATTCACGCTACGTCGTGGCTCTTGTGAAGTATCCACCTTTTTTCTGAGTCATGAGACTACATAGGCCCTTGTGCTACAACACTATCAGCACTACTCGCCGAATGTCGTGTGCAGCTCCCGTCGGTCTTACCATTAGACTCGAGCTCGAGCGGGGGATTGACGAACTAAAAGCAGAGTTGCTTAGAGAACACAGAACTTCGATGTGGACCTGTAGCCTTTGTACGCTGCCCGTATTGTGCGCAGTGCTGCTTCATGCACTTCGTACTTGTGTATGTATGTGTACTCGTGTTGAACATTTATACATCACCATGCTTGAGGGAAAAAGAGATGACGCAACTGCACCAGGTCTAATAGAGGGCACCCAAAGCCCATCTCCAGCTCCTTCAATTCTTGCTCCTTTCTCTAAGTAGTTAACCTGAAAACCAACAGATCCGCTACCAATGTTCCATGTGGCATTAAAGAAGTCATTTGTCGTTTTCGCGTCGTCGTTTTCGCGTCGTCGTCTTCGCGCCTCGTTTTCGCAATGAGGATGGATAATAAGGGAGAAACAAGGGACTAAGCGGGCTGGTGCCCGCTCTGAGATTGCACATGGTCGTGAAACGCTCAATATGATACGGTTTCTGTGTTCTCCGCGTCAGCGGACGAGAGCAAAGAAACCGTGTCTATGTGAGCGCCACTTGTCTCCAGAATTCGACTTCTTAAGTGGGTTTTAGTTTGGAAGTGAACCTATCTAGAATAGTGGAAGCGAAGCATCACACATAGTTTATTTCGCCTTTTTGACATTGTTTTGATTCTATGATTAAGTTTTTACCTTTTCAGTAGGGTTTTCTTTAGAAAATGGGCCTAAGATGTTTTGAGATGACTCCAGGGTGTGGTGCACCCATGCTGCTCTCGTCGCTCAGGGTAGTTAGGAGCTGCGTTCATTTTCTAACTAAAACCCACTTAGGAAGTCGAATTCTGCAGACAATTGCTGTGTGATTTTTTGAAATATAAAACGATTGACTAAGGTTTCTTTTAAAGAGCAGCAAGGTGGCAACTTGTTAGTGTTAAAAGAAGACACTGCGCCATGTACAAGTCACAAGAGATCGGAGCGAACTCCTCAGTTAAAGTACCAACGGGATAGGAGAGACAAAAATGGAGATAGAGCAAGAGAAAGAGATCTAGGCCTTGGTGGCGGCGGCCTTTTTCGTACCCGCAGCCTTCTTAGGCGACTTCGGCTTCGACGCGGCGGCCTTCTTGGGAGTTGAAGCGGCGGCGGCCGAGGTGATGGTGGTGGCGGCGACGGGCTTCTTCGGAGACTTGGCGGTCTTCGCCCTCGGCTTGGTGGTCTTCTTCGGCGACTTCGATGGCCTCTGCTTTTTGGGCTTCGGGATCTTCGGCTTGGAAGCGGTTTTCTTCGGCTTGGGCTCACTGGCCTCCTTCTGCTTCCTCACAACCTTGGGCTTAGCAGCTCCCTCTGTCTTCTCACCAAGACGGAACCTTCCAGCAGCACCAGCGCCAGACATCTGCTTCAGAAAACCACTCTCGACGCCTTTCTTCAGCGCGAAGCGGAGACGAGCGTTCATCATTTTCTCATTGTCGCCGAGCTTGTACTTCTGGACGATGTACTTCAGAATGGCCTGCTTCGACGCTCTCTTGCGGTCCTCGACCACCTTGATAGCGGCCTTGATCATGGCACTGTAGACCGGATGGCTCGGTGTGGTCTTCGGCTTCTTCTCACTCTTCGGTTTGGTGGCCTTGGCCTTCTTTACGGTGGTTGGCTGCAGGAGCCGGAGCAGGCGAAGCAGCAATAGCGTCAGACATCGTCTTGAGTTGAATTCGTGGATTAGTCGAACTCGAATGGAACGATCATTGCAGGGATGGCTGCCACTGTAAGCGTATCAATTCTAGTCAATGTTTAGTCTACACTTCGTTCACTGACGGTCCTCTTTAGATCGACTCGCTTAAAAGTCTTACGATTAGTCCCGCACGGAATGCAGCTCCTGGAAAATCCAACAGCTACGTCGTCACAGCGTCCCGAAGAACACTGTTAGGAGATCGAAGGTTTTCTGTAGAAAACATCAACAGGGTGTGGATCACAGATGCTAAACCACCATTCATGGTGCCGCCGTCAACATTGAACACTTTTTCTTAACTCCGACAGTGCACTTTTTCTTAACTCCGACAATGGGCTTCATTTCACATTAGGCCAACTTCGGCGATCTCCTCGTCCGGTGGCGACGCCCAACTCGTCCTGGGCTGACCGACCACTATGCCCTCATCTTGGATTTTCGCAGACGATATTTCCTGCATGTAAGCGTTGTTGACCTCTGTTCTTCAGTTAACACCCACCCCACACTCACATACCAACATATAGTTCTCTTAGGCTTGCGATCCTGAGCGCGAAATCCAAGGTTTCGTTTGTAGACTGACTGGCAAGGCTGGGAAAGACCCTGACCTTACAGACCTGCCCGAAGATATTGTTTCCTTCGTCATTGGTAGGTCCTCTCGCTTGCAAATCGGGATGCGAGGTCTATCGGATATCGAGAAGTGCTTAACATTCAGACTTCCTCATGGATGCGTTGGGACTGAGCAATCCTGATATTGATAAGCACGAGCGAGACTTGGTCGCCCGACGGAGCCTGTAAGCTTTCATGTCTCTTCGACAGCCACTCAAGTGTTCCACTCCTGCTTTGATCCTAATCACTGCACAGGTTCTGGAATACGCTCGGCAGCAATGACGAGGAGCGGTCTAACTTTTTAAGGCGGCTGAAATCGGCAAAGGTCGAATGGATATCGTTGGCAAGGAAGGCTATTGGGCGTGCACTGTGAGTAGTGCTAGTCATACTCCACTCTATGTTTACACCCTTCTGCTCCGAAAATGTGCATTTAGGGCGCACTTACGCTGCTACCACGTCAAACCAGACGGTACGCTCGTCCCGTCAAATGTGAGGAGAACTAGTTCTTGTTTATTGCAAACAAACGATGCACTCCTCATCCACGATTATTTTCAGAAGCGCAAGCGGCCCGTGTTGCACAGCACCGAAAACATCACAAGTGAATAAAATCGCCGACACTAACAATGAACCTCCCACGACAATCCTCCTTAGTTTCTTGTAGGGGCCACATCTTAACGATGTCGCGACGAAGAAACATTTCAAGAATTATCACTCCCATATTAAAGTAGCTCTTACTCTTACTTGACCGTCGCTGTCCAGAGGGTAGCAGTTTTTATTTACGTATAAACAAGGGGAAGTCTATCAAAAAAACCCAGAAGTTTCGACCAAGAAAGCTCAATTCAATTCGTCTACACATTACACATCGCTGAGATGCGGCCTCTCAATGCTTAGAGATTTGTTTTTTAGTTTGCTGAATGTATCATGATTTTGAGATCTGTTCCTCCTCCATTGCTTGTTTCAGCTGAAGATGATATGATTCGATCTCCTGTTGTTGTTATTTGATCACCAGTTGTTGTTTTTTAGATGTTCAATTATCCCTGTGAAGCATGTGTTGATTTGTCTGTTTTTCTATAGTGAACACAATAAAACGCTCTAGTTAAGATCTTCTAAGCACAAAAAGTAAAAAGGTGCGAAAACTGAAAAGGGACACCATCCGTGACCAAAAGTCCGGATCTCAGGATGACTCAGATAAGGGCATTTCCACCAGGCCAGAATTTCGTTGAAAGGGACGAAATCTGAAAAGGGACACCATCCGTGACTTATTTTAAAAGTCCGGGTCTCAGGATGATTCAGATATAGACACTTTCACCAGGCCACATTTTCATTGAAGGGGGCGAAAAGTTCACCGTCGTCCATAACTCGGGTCCATAACTGAAACGTGTGACGCTATGGGCCGCTGGTCAGCAGTGAGAGGAGGTCGTACTGGTCACCAGTGGTCACTGCACAGCACACATCGGATCCGACGCCGATGACGGATAATTCGGGTCTGTGATTTTCTACAAACCTCTGGTAAAGGGCCCAGTGGGATAACGACATTTTTCAAGTCCCGATCTTGGGGCGATTCGGCAGAGGTGGTTTCAGCAGACTATTTTCTAACGATTCCGATGACTGATTTTAATCTGAAAATCATATCCCATTCGGATATCCTTTAGACGATCCAAAAGTCATCGAAATCGTTAGAAAATAGTCTGCTGAAACCACCTCTGCCGAATCGCCCCAAGATCGGGACTTGAAAAATGTTGTTATCCCGCTGGGTCCTTTACCGGGGGCTTGTAGAAAATCACGTATCTGAATTTATCCGTCATCGGCGTCGGATGCGATGTGTGCTGTGCAGTGACCATCGTTGCAGCTGGTGACCAGTACGGCCTCCTCTCACTGCTGACCAGCGGTCCATAACGTCGCACGTTTCAGTTACGGACCCGAGTTATGGACGACGGTGCAACCGGCGGTCCATAACCCGGGTCGGTAAAATTTCGGTAAAATTTCATGTTATGGTCCGCTGGCCAAAAGCCGGTGGACCGCTGATCATACTCCTCCTCGAGGAGGAATGGCTCCTCCTCCGCCTTGGTTATGAACCGCTGCTCATGTTCCGGTGGACCGCAGCCCGAAGTGCTTGTGAACCGATGAAGAACCGCCGAACCTCCGGCACTTTAGGTAACCGTCTCCGCCCACGTTTGGATACGGACGTCGAGCGGGCTATCAGAATCTCGTCTTTTCGCCGGCGGTCGCTCCCGAGATTTGTCTGAGTCGATTTGGGCGCCGGCGAGCGTTGTGAACCGCCAGCCACCCGTTGTGAACCGCCAGCTGGTCGCCGGAAGTCCGCCGTTTGCCCGCCCAGGGCATCGACCGGCGGTCGACCCCAGCGATCCCGCGGTAGCCGCTTTCCTGAATCCAGCCGAGACCGACCCCCCCCCCGTCGGAGTTCCCCGCTTTGTCCAGCAAGCCCAAAAGTGGGCGGACCGCCCGGCGGTCCACATTTCGCATCGATGCGCGCCGATGGCCGGCCAAAGGCTGGGAACACACCCCGCCGGAGTTCCCCCGTTTGTCCGCCAAATCGAAAAGTGGGCGGATCGGCCGTCGGTCGCTCCACAGATTTGTCTGAGACATTGGCAACAGCCCGATGAGGAGTGGAAGGATATACACCTCTGATGTCCTGGAGATACCAGCCGAAAAGCCATTAGTACATCCACGGGTTCGGTAAGGTTAGCATCTTTGACAACTTAAGGAATTTGTTGCCAGCTAGGGAGGTTGGACTATTTATTTTACATAGTTTTTGGTGTACGGATCTGTACCTTCCACTCCCTACGATTGTGTTAGAAGAAAAGAGTGAAAAAATCGGTGAAAAGAAAGGTAAGCGAAGCTAATTATCATTTTGTAAATCGTAATTGCACCATTTCTTTATCGATACGTAAGGTCATCAATACTAAAAAACTCTTCCCATACAGGCGGCAATTGGGTTGCGATGAACTCAAAAATGCATGAAATGTCACCCAATATTGCCTTGTGAAGCTGTTCTGCACAACTCGAGTATGCTGATACCTAGCTTGTGTCGGAAGTAAATAAAATGTGCCGTTTTCAAGATTCACTCCAACGTATGGCTTATCGGCGAGCAGATGACCGACTGCCTTTTTTCTTAACGATTTAAAGGGGCAGTTGAATCCCATCACTGAACACAAATGTGAACCCTAGATCAAGCACAAAAAACCCCGTGCTTGCGGAAGTTTGGCAAATTGTAACGAAAAAAGGAAAATAGAGGAGGCATCTTAAAGCAGATAAAACAATAATCAAACAGTCGCGCATCATCAGTAGGAAAACAACATGCATCAGAAAGGTTGCTGACATTTCGACGAGCCTTCTGCGCTGCGACACCCGTAAATGAAATTTTGCTAAACAAGTGCTCTGACACGCCTAACGGCGTACCGCGCACTGGCGCTCTCCTACCGACTTTGCAGCATCACTCACCTACAGACAGCAATTTTTGTAAAGCTCAAGATTCGTTAACATCTAGGTTCAGCGTCGTACTTTATCGGCGGGAACCACGTTCACCACGTCGGAATGTTCGTCACAGGCATACCCTCCGGAGCGTCCAGCAATGTCATTGACCTAGGTTTTTTCTCAGTATCGTCCAACGTGTCC
This sequence comes from Heligmosomoides polygyrus bakeri, assembly GCA_947359475.1. Taxonomy (NCBI): domain Eukaryota; kingdom Metazoa; phylum Nematoda; class Chromadorea; order Rhabditida; family Heligmosomidae; genus Heligmosomoides; species Heligmosomoides polygyrus. The sequence continues at coordinate 8,959 of CANAIB010000061.1, forward strand.
GTGACTTCAGAAAGCACGCTACAGACGTTGTGTCACGTGTGTCGGGGTGCGGAAGACGTGTCATAGACGTCGTAGCAACGTCATTACACGTGCGTTCGGGTTCAGCAGATGTGGCACAGACGTTTATTTATTTATTTATTTATTTATTTATTTATTTATTTATTACTGCACCTTAAGTGTGCCCAAAAACAGAGTAAAACAACAAGGCAAACTTGCACAAATTCAGTTAACACACATGGAGAACACAAAAAAATATCGCTATCCACTGCTAACTAGTGTTTTGTATACTTTACAGCCATCAGAAGCTCAAATACAAGTAGCAAGAAACAATGTATGAACAAAAAAGTATAATAAAAACAATAGGTAAATTGATACTAATCTAATTTTAAAGAATTAATTTGATTGTAGTAGAAGGGTGCAGAGGTCAGATAGGCAACCAGTATAGCTATGGTGTGATTCCGATTGTATGAGTGGATCACTTTCGAGCAGCCAAAAAGATGGAAGCACCTAGGAGTCCGGTCTTAATTCCGGTCATACCTAGGAGGGCCACAGCCACATTACGCTTCCATTCGATGCCGCTTCCATAGGAACTGCGTTAACCTAACCGACTTGCAATAAAACATTGTCTGAATATAGAGACTTATCCAAATTGAGCATATGAAAACAATATAACTATGTGATTAAAGGGTAAAGTATCAGGGATTCCTCGGGCTTCTCCGTACTTCAGCTTCTGACAGCCGCTATCATCAGGGGAAAACAAAAAAGAAGGCAGGCATAGTGACTCAGTAAAGAATGTTAAGAAAAAAAGAAGATAAGCCTTCAATTCTTGAGCAATTGAATAAGAAATTAGGCAACCACAAAAAGGAACCATAAACGCAAAAGAGAGCAAGAACAGGGAGGAATTCATGAGTTCTCTGCGCCTGATGCTTCGTAGCTGGTGAGACACGCACTAGGGCAAACCTGGTCCTAACCTTTCATTGTGGACGGTCTGAAAAAGATGAGAGAAACTCAGAACTTCAAAGGCTAGTTAGCTAACAGACTGCTCAGATCGAGTTTTTGAAGTTGACTCTTGAAGGTGCTCCCACTGGTAGCCTCAAATAGAGATGCCGGAAGTCGCTGAAACCACCTTGCACACCTGACAAAAATGTTATTGAACATTATATTGTACCTTTTATTGTGGATCTTTGAATGGAAGATGTTGAACCCACCTCTTCTCGCACTACATGGCTTAAAGACCCAATATTTGCTTGGAAGTATTTTCACTTCTCTCTGAAGAACCCGAAAAGAGAAAGTTAAATCTAAAACTACACGCCTCTCTTCCAATGTCTTTAAACCAAACGTGTTCAACCTTTCAAGATAGTTGGGCATGTTTTGTCTATTACCTACAGGAGTTATACGGTACCACAGTAGGCGTGTAAAAGCTTGTTGAACTCTCTCAATTTTATCAATTTCCTTTCTTAAGTGTGGGCTCCAAACCGGTGAACAGTATTCCAGATGAGGTCGTACGTGCGACTTGTACAGCCGTAATAGTATGGCCTCATCTGAACATTTTATGCTTCGAAGAATAGAGAACATGACGGAATGTGCCTTTTTGACAATGTTTTCCATATGATTAGAAAAGCTAAGACTAGAGTCGAATGTAACTCCCAGATCTTTAAATGAATTGCATGCTTTCAAACAGGTCCCATTAACAAACAGTACGATGGGGTGTCAGTGCTTCCTATGTGCATCACAGCGCACTTTTCGAGGTTCAAAAGAATTCCCCAATTTGAAGCCCACTTATACACGTTTTCAATGGAAGCCTGAAGGGCTGAGCGCGCTTCCACGCAATTTACTCGCTCATAGGTGCAATAGAGTTTCATGTCGTCGGCGTAAGCTTGTAGTTTGACACCAGTCGTCATTCGAAGTTCGCGTGGAAGGTCGGAAGAGTAAATCAAAAATAACAAGGGAAACAAAACGCCTCCCTGGGAAACCCCACTATTACAGGGATACCTCAGGGAGAAGCTCAGTCTGACCCTTACAGTCATGCCTCTGTTTGACAAATAAGAATTCAGCCAATTTAAAAGGTTACCACCAACTCCTAACGATTCCAACTTGGCAATAAGCTTGTTGTGGCTCACTTTGTCAAAAGCCTTAGACAAATCCAACAAGATTACATCAACAAGCTTACCAGTGTTAACGGCTTGAGTAAAGTCATAAAACGTGTCTGATAGATTCGTTAAGGTTGAGGCACCTGGAGTAAACCATGCTGTTCAGTGGCAACCGTGTGGAAAATCCGAAGCCATGACAACAGTTTACGGCTATTTATTTTTTCCATCACTTTCACGGGAGTTGGAGTAAGGCTAATTGGTCGAAAACTGTGAATGGAATTAGCACCGGAAAATTTTGGAATTGCCGTCACGATTGCTTCTTTCCACATTTGCGGTACCTCCCCCATCATCATAGAGAGGTTAAGCAGATGTGCAAGAGGCTTCGAAAGGGAAAGGTAACATTTTGTGTAAACGATCTGAAGAATTTCGTCGTATGGCTCGGAAATAGATGGCTTCAGTTGCTTAAGTATGGAACAGATATCTTCCGGGTGAAAATAAATGTCACAGCACCTGTGTTTATTGGAGTGATACTCAACGAACTGGACATGTTCGGAGTTGCCTTCACAAGAAAACACACCGGAAAAATACTCGGCTAGTGTAGTAGCTTTATCCTGATCAGTGCAAAATCTCGCACCATCTTCATTCGTCAAAGTTGCTAACGAAGAACTGGGTCCGATTTTATGTCGCAAGTACTGGTATAGTCGTTTATTGGACCTTAATCTGCGCTCATAGTATGCAAGAAATTTCTCCAAATGATAACTAAGCTTAGTACACACACCTTTCTAAGTGTTACTACGTAATGGCATGTTTAGCTGGAAAAAAGGTGCTGCTTTTGCCGAAGGAGGTTTAAGATATGTGGAGGATATCTGATGGTACAACACTTCGACACCTTAAACGGAACAAAAATCGAAAAGGCATCATAAAGTGTTCTGCAGTATCTTTGATAGGCATCGAAGTGTATTTGTCAAATAAAGTAAGCCAGTCGATCCTAGATAAGTAGCTGTTCAACTCGGAATAATTTACTCTTAGAAAATCTGGGCGAGGTGGTGTTTCAAAACTCGTAATGCTATCAATGAACTCAAACTAGACGATGGAATGACCAGAACATGATAGGGGCGGAAGCATCTGGACGTTGAAGATTGCCAGTGATGTGGTAAGAACAAGGTCGAGGGTGCTGGTTCCATGTGTGGGTTGAGGAACGTGCTGCTTAAAGCCTCCCACTTCAAAAGTCCTTAGATATGAGAAGCTAATACAGTTTTGAGCTCGAAAATTATTCCAGTCCACCTGCAGGTTAAAATCTCCCAGAACGATCATATTGGAGTGGGTTGAAGTAAGTTCTCGTAGGATATCTAATAATGTCTGATTTTCGGCTTTCGATGAACAAGGAGGGCGATAAACGCAGATAAGCCTGCTGTACGACGCATTACTAGAGGAGAAGAGGTCAAGACAGAGCACATCCGCTTTACCAGGAGCTCGGGCAACATGAGGCACAACGCTGAGGTTTCCCTTATACACACAACAGATTCCTCCTCCTGATCGACTTTTACGATCAACGCGGTAAATCAGACCCCCACAATTTCGTAATCTAGTACTTTATCAGATAGCCAGGTCTCAGTGACGAACACAAAATCAGGCTTTTCATCAGCGAGTAGTACCTGACGGTGATCAATTTTATTAACTAAACTTCGGGCATTAATTAAGTAGCACTTCAGATTGGTACCATGCGGGCCTACATGTTTCCCGATTTCCTAGGAAGCTCAGATGTGTGTTTGACCTCTCCACGGTACACGACCCACTCACGATTAGATCTGCCCTTGTTTAGTTCCCGCACTTGCTGCCTTAGCTCGTAATCGCGCTTTCTTTCCTCAGCCGTCATACTCCTTCGTATGAACAGTTGAGGAAAGCCGCAACTACGAAGCAGCCGTGCGTTAGCGAGGGCGCGGCGCCAGTGGGAGGTAAATGGCAGAGCAACCTTCACTAAGCGTGGTCGCTTAGGATCAGCTCTACCCATCCTGAAAATTTTGGAGGAGCGGCACTCGACGTTTAACACCTTGAGCACCTTGGTGACTTCGCTTTCGAGATTGTTCTGTCTTTCGGATGGCGGTAGGTCCGGTGACATCTCTTCTAATCCGCTGATTACAATACTCCGGGCGCGTTTGTCTTCCTCCAGAATTTCAGAAAACTCCTTAGGAATTTTCTGAGCTGCAGCCTTAAGGATGCGGTCGACGACCGGATCTTTGTTCAATTCGATGGCCTGTCGAACTAGTTCAGCAGCGGTCTTTCCATGAAATTCATTCCCTCCATTGAATCCGGGTTGTTCTGCTTCTATCGTCGCATTCTGGGAGAGCTTCTTGTCGCTTTCTTGACGTTGTTGGTCTGCGACTTAGGTGGCATATTGTTTGGATCTACCTGATAGACAAAAGAAATGATTAAGGAGCGATTTCGATGGAGATGCGACGAGGAACTGGATGAAAGAGACGTTAGAATACGAAAACGAAACAGAATAAGGATGAATTCGGAAGGAAAACAGGAAATTAGTGGTTAGAGAAAAGTCAGTTTGTGGAAACAAAAAGAAAAACAGCTGATTAAGATAATTAACAGAGCAATATCAAAACGCGACCGCTCCCGTGCAGTGCAACGAGACCCGAGTTATGCAACATGTGTACGGATTCAGAACACGTGACCGAGACGTCGTACAAAGCGCGTCTAAATCTAGAAGACGTTCCAAATATCGTTCTCTGCACAACATCCGTGAGAAGTTCGGAGAGGATTCAGCACGATCAACCACATTTTCACCATTACGATGCTCATCGAAGTGTCGCCAGAGAACAAGCTACCGCTGTGCCTTACATTCATCGACCTGAAGAAGGCACTCAACCCGTCAAAACGACCATCTTCGCTTCGCTGACGACATCGTGCTCATAACACCGAGCATCAGTCAGGCGGAGCTAATGCTGGCCGACCTCGATCGTGTATGTGGGAACGTTGGACTGCAACTGAATCTTACGAGGACGATCTTCACGAATGCTCCTGGTACGTGTATCTGGGTTTCGAAGTCAATAATGCGGCCGACGACCTAGGACCAGAGCTCAGCAGGAGGAAACGAGCGGCTTGAGGAGCTTTCAAGAGCGTCGAAGAAGCCGCAGAGAAGACGAGGAATGTTCGCCTCCGTGCCCACCCATTCGACTCTACCGTTCTTCCTGCCCTGACATACGCCTCAGAGACTTGGGCTATACGAAAGCAGGATGAACACGCAGCAGCGTCGCGCAGCGTGGAATCGAGAGGACGATGCTCGGAGTGACACGACTCACGCAAGTGAGAGAAGGCCTCCGGAGTTCCGAGCTTCGCCGACGTTTGAAGATAAGAGATGCTGTCGCATTGGCCAAGTCGTCGAAAATTAGGTGGGCCGGCCACGTAATGCGATTCGCAGACACCCGCTGGACGAGAGCCATCACTGGCTGGATTCCGCGGGATGTCAAGAGAACACCAGGGCGCCCACCAACGGTCGGACTTCGTGAAAGTCCTGCACGAATGATATGACGCTCTTCGTGTCCCTCGAGCGAGGACTGACAATTTGAGCACTCTGGCATGCGACAGGGACGAATGGAGACGCTGCTGTTGCCCGCTCCAGCAATTCGATGATCAACGGGACGACAGGTGACAGATGACAATGATAGTCATTAACGTATAGACGTCTCTTTCGCATGTTGAAGGTGTTGGATTTCGTTATGATAACAGACGCCAGATTCATCAACCGCTTGTCGCCCTCTAGCGTTGAAAATTCTGCCAAACCTGATGCTAATGAATGTCATATCAGGCTTGATTTCTCTTTCTCACTGCAAATATATGCAGAGTAAAGCGTCCTATCACACCTTCCAGATATTTAAAGCTCTCCCAGTGTCTAACTGACGAGGAAATGTTGCTTGAACCTGGCAGACCATATATTCTCTTTATTGGTCGCCTGTTTTTTCCTTTCAAATCGAAATACATAGCTCCGCCTGAGAAAATTCTCGTATATATTATTTTTAGGATACCTTGTGATTTTTACGAGTTCGTCAACCTGTAGGCAGAAACAGCGAACATAAGCCGCATTCATTAGTATTTCTCTCCAGGGCAGAACGACTGTTCAGGAACATGGCTAGGGATAAGATTTTGCATTTCTTGATATCGCTGGTGTTCGCTGAGTGAGCTTTCTGTCTACATACTCTTCTTCTTAAGAGATAGAAAAATATTAGTCTCCATGTCTGACGTTCGCAAAACCTGGACATATTGTGAGAACAGATTTAGGTCTTTTGTGCCACGCAGGTTTGCCATGACGCCACAAAGTTTCCTGCGGCCTGACATTCCACACAAATCGTCTTTTTCAAGGGCCTGAAAGAATTTCGAAACTCTGTGCCGTACAAGGGCGCGTGTGGCGCAGTCGGAGGAGGCGCGACTGTCGCGAGCACCCGATACCAGGTTCCTGGTTTGGATTTCCCGCCCAGGCCAACCAAGCCTTCCATCTCTCCGGGGTCGGTGAATTGGTACCAGACTTGTCTGGGAAGGATAAAGCGCTGACTTGTTCATCGGCTGACCACCGCAAGTCATTGTATGTCCAAATACGCATTCAAATCACCTCCACGATGTCCCGTAGAAGTAGATTGCGCTGGCGCATCCTAGAAGGGATTGAGCAACGCCGTCCTTTATCCTTATGCCGTACAACTCATGCCGTCAAAGAACACTTCTCCAAATACCCGGTTACAACGGCTTCCCAAATGTCAGAGAGTGTCCCTCCAACGCATATCAAACTCTCTATTGCTTCAACAGCGCCGAGATAGAGGGCTCAGCTGAAGGAGCGCCACTGGCAACTGAGACAATTAACTGAGGCGCAATAAAAACTCCGTTTGATGCTCTCATTTACCGACATGGATGAGCTGTTTGCCATTCTCACCAGGATACTATCTCAACGGTAGGTCGGAACGGCGCAAATGTTGTATATGGGCAGAACCGCCTCTCCCTGGTAAGTAACAAACTGCAGGTATCTCGACCCCAATACAACTCTTGCACAGAGTTAGGCCTCTGTTATACTCCCGCGGGAGCTTCCGCGGATGGGCGGAAATCGCGTCGGGACCCCGCGCAGGGCCACTCGCCGCGCCTCGCCACGCCCGCCTCCGCCGTGCACCATTGGTCCGCGGACGTTCCGCGGATGCTCCCGCGGGAGTATAACAGAGGCCTTAGGGACGACGGAAATCGCATGTTGGCGCCGTGTTGATTCACGTGCTCCGCAGTTGACGGGCGCGCGCGCATGAGGGCTCGTATCGCAGGTCGCCTCAATGCAAAAGTGGCGTAGTAGGGAAGCGCTCAGGGTCGTGAGCGAAGGTCGGGGGTTTGGGTCCTGCAGACTGCGTTTGTTTTGCACTTTTGCAAAATCCATGTTTATCATTTAGGTAATCCACCTAGGGGTATTATGGTGTTATAGAGCATGTTTACATAGAACATATGCTTCAAACTACAGACTAGGTAAAATGTTCACTTCTGTCAGCAAATTGGACAGAAACCTGTAACAATTACAATACTATAAACAACGAAAACACGTTAAAGCAATGTTATTACCTTAAATCAATTAGTGCATAGCGGTTTGCGATTTCTTTCCAAAGCAAATTGAGTTTTGGATCACAACCGTGCTGCCGTGCATAGTGCCCCCCCCCCTCCTACACCGTGCATAGTCCCATATTAAAACTTTTTCAATGTTTCAGCGGAACGCTAGGACATTTCCAAGAGAGGGGATCAGGTAAGTTAAGGCATCCATATGTTGTATTGCATGTTGTACGTACACATGCGTAGCTATCGTTAACAATTCATAATGGACTGCCCCCCCCCCCCCCGACAGGGATTGCACCACCTTGTCTAGGGGGGGGGGGGGGGTTGTTTGGGTGCTTATCACGAATCTGACATCCGTTTTCCACGATTCGCTCGGAGGCCACCCGTCAAGGGTGGTCCAGGCAGGGCCACCGATTTCGCTGAAACTTCGTCTAGGGGGAGGGTTATTTTGGGTGCTGACCACGAATCTGACATTCGTTTTTCACGGAGGGGGGCCCGTTCTTCCCCCCCCCCCCCCCCAGCATGCGGAGGGGCGGCGCTAATTGCGCGACGAGCGCTCATCGCGGACGAGTTCATGCGCCCGGCGGGCTGGGGGAACAACGGGACCCCTCCCTTCCCCAGCTGTTACCATCGATGGGATCGTCAGGAGGCCGTACTGCGCTGTTTTCTTTCTGTTTTTGCCGTCGTCTGTTTGTACTCACTTGCTACTTCATGAAGGTTCCTTGTGATTTTTTGGCTACAAAGACCCTTCATGATAAGCAAGATGGTACCTTGCCTTCGAATGGGCACTCAATGAGGAGGAGCCCGTTCTTCCCCCAGCCCGCCTAGCGCGTGAATTCGTCCGCGATGGGCGCTCCTCGTGCAATTAGCGTCACCCCTTCGCATGCTGGGGTGAAGAACACTACCCCGCCGTTTTTCACGATTCTGTCTCTACCTGCCGTCACCGGCAGAAACTTTAAGAATGTAATCCTGTGCCTTCCTGTATCTAGTATATTATCTAGCCGAATCGTGAAGAACGGATATCAGATTCGTGATCAGCACCCCAAATAACCCCCTAGACAAAGTTTCAGCGAAATCGGTGACCCTGCCTGAACCACCCTTGGTAGCAGTATGAGTGGTATGTTATATGTAAACATGCCCTATAACATACTATAGTACCCCTAGGTGGATTATCTATATGATAAAAATGGATTTTGCAAAAGTGCAAAACAAACGCCGTCTGCGGGATCCAAACCCCGCCCCTCCTTCACGAGCCCGAACCCTTCCCTACTACGCCACCTATACCCTGCGCTGAGTCGCAATACGAGCCCTCATCCCGCGCGCCCGTCAGCTGTTGAGCACGTGGATCAACAGGCCGCCAACAGGCGACTTCCGTCGCCCCTAACTTTGCGCAGAGTTCTATTGGGTTCGAGATACCTGCAGTTTGTTACTTCCCAGGGAGAGGCGGTTCTGCCCATATACAACATTTGCGCCGTTCCGACCTACCGTTGAGATAGTATCCTGGTCAGATCATAATGTTCACACGTGGAGCTCCGTCGATGCCTAGTTGCCATAGCTAAACACTCAAGTGAATGTATCAAACGGAGTTTTCAATGCGAAATGGTATCCTAAGGAACGCTGTAAAATCACCATACTCCATGAAATGTCTGCTCTCCGTAAAGCATGCCGTACTCCGTGACATGTATGTAAACAAATTCAACGTGAAGTGTAGTATGTTTGCTGATGACGTAAAACTATACAAAAATATTAGCAAGCCGGAAGATTGCTTGGCGCCATTAAAAAGATTGCTGAGTGGTCTGACAAATGGAGACTACCTCTACCTGCTTCAAAAAATAAACTTCTTCATCTTGGTAAATCGAAGTCAGCAAGATACAGCTACATGCTTGGTGGAACCCGTATAGTTACTGTGGATACGTTACGAGATCTGGGATTTATTATAGACAAAAAACTCTCTTTTCCTGACCACTGTGAAGGCATCGCGAAGAAGGCTGATAGAATTGTTCACAACATATTTAAATCCTCGTCTATAAAATCAGCACCACACTCTTTTATAGCATATGAATCATATGTTCGCCCTGTACTAGAATACCGTACCACAGTCTTTAGTCCCCACTTGAAGAGTAGTGTACAAAGGCTTGAAGCAGTTCAAAATGGCCTCACTAGAAAGCACTGGAGACGCTTATATGTATGGGAATGATTACACCACCATACCTTCTGCCTCTAGTCGCAACAGAATTTTCAACATCTTCAGTCTTGAGACTCGTAGAAACGGAATGACCTGCTCATGATTTTCAAAAAGATTACTGAACTGGTAGCACTAAAGCTTGATGAGTTCTACATGCTAAAAAATCCAACACATGAGGTAGCCAGAGGAAAATCCATTTCTCCAAGGCCAAGAGCTCCATCCGTGCTTCCTTTTTTAAAATGATTACTGAACTGGTAAAAATTGGAAAAAACTGGAACAAAGGGCCAGCTCTGAGTTTTTAACATTCTCAAAAAAATGCGTTCCCTAATTCATTAGCTCAGTTTAAGAGGCTCGTGGACAGGTATCTCCTGGAGTAAATAAGTAGCTACTCAACAACAATATAAACAACACCACAACGCGCACTGTGTTGTGGTGTTGTTTTTATTGTTGTTGAGTGTTTTGTATTCTCACTGCGTGTAATTGTAACTTTTCCCACGTCTAAATAAATAAATAAATATAGAGCTGCACTAAACATAAGGGTATGGACGCGCAATGGGGAGCGAAAGGAATAACGCACGTTGTATATCTCTGTGCGAATTGAACAAATTGGTATGAGTACTCGAATATTCGTTATTCGACTGTTCCAGGAAGTCCAACATTCGATTGTTCGTTTACATACGACAACTCGAAAGAGGCCCATAATCGAATTATTCGGTTATTCGACAATTCGAATGAGGTCTATATTCGGATTGCTCCTTTATTCGACTATTCGAATGTTTCGAATATATTGCATATCGAATATTCGAATATTCGATTAATCTGACCTTATAATGAACCCATCATGCCTCTACTCTTGCATTTTTACTATTTTAACATTGTTTTTTGAGACTTACATATATCACTAAGCTTTACTTTGTGTCATTGATAGTACAACTTGCACTGCACGGCTAAAAAAAGACTCGCTGCGACGGGCTATTCCATCACAAATACGATTAATGAAAGCATGAGGACACCATTCTAAAGGCCACCGCAGACTTCTGCGGCAGCGCCGCTTGCCGCTATGGTTAAGGATAGCGCAGGGACGCCGCTGGCGGTGAGTCCCTGCTCTATGGTTAAGGATAGGGCCGCGGCGTTGGCGCAGAAGTGTGGGGGAGCCTTAAGGTACAGGGCAAAGACGAAGAGAATGCCGCCAAAGCGGCAATGGCGTTAATGATTCAAGGCGTGATTGCCGCTGCAGCCGCTTTGCCGGCGACGGAGTTCTCCTTTGAGCCCTAGCTGATTGTGGCGGGGATCCAGAATGGAAACTGTTAAGGTAGCGGAACACGGAGTTGCAAAATCCGTGGCTAGAGTGATCTTCACTAAGGCCCCGAATGGTAGTGGGGTGTCTGGTGATTCAGTAGGCCCTAGAAATGTTTGAAGGAGTTGGTGGAAGGGCTCTGATACGTCGTATCACCGTGACGGACAGTCTAGTCGACCGGTGCTTTTACTTTCGATCGGCGCTCTCGGTCAGCAGGTAAGCGATCGATGCTCGTGGATTCTGTTCACTATTGTCTCTCTTCCACCTCTTTCCACGGATGTGGGTCAGCGCCACGGCGCCGCTCTTCCCTTACTGGACTCCGAGATCGCTCCGCGACCAACGTGCCAACGTCAAAGGCTCTGCGTTTCTCCGACCGCTCGGATGACAACTGCTGGAGAGTTTCACTCTCACCACCCTCCTGCCGTTCAACTCACATTCGGGAGACTTGTCCTTCGCCTAAATCACTTGTAGTTATCGCTTTCGATTTGTGACTTTGTTTCCCGCATCTACAGCATTTTCCAGTAGAACATCTTTCGTGTCGATTGGTTCTTTCTACTTCTGCTAGTTATATCTACCTATTCAAGGCTTATATCTGTCTGAATACTCAAAGAGCTTCACAATCATTTTGTGGTGCTCGATCTATTCGCTTATGGACGTCGTCTCTATCTAGTTCCCACAGCACTGCTGTATCGCTTCTTCAAATGGCAAATGTAACAAGGTTGCCATTTTACGTCAAGTGCCATGGTATTCTGTATCTCTCCTTTGGACGCCACCAATCCATTTCGAGTGCAAGTGAATACCCTTTGCATAAAGGTTGTCTTCACACCACCCCACCCTCACGTTTTGCAAGCTAAACATCTATTTCCTACGAATGTTAGGGAGGATAAATGATAACTGTGAAGCCTCAATTCCACGCTTCTGCAGAGTTCCAATATTTTTGTGTCCCTATCCCAAAACACTTCTAACCTTTGTTTCTTGCTCCTTTAACGACCTCAGAATTAGATTATTTACTCCTGATGGCTTGAAAGCTGGCATTGATCTCTCCTCACCTCTCCGCTAGTGACGGGCACAGGTAGAAAAGCGAAGCAAACGCCTCTCCTGGGTAATTGTTTGTAAAAACCGTGTCTTTCCTAAATAGTTTACTTTCAATTTTGCCGCCGTTGTTAAACGGACTGGGCGAAGTGTGCCGACCGTTCCTCACTTGGATATATCCGCAGCGAGCGGTCTCACCACCCCTTTAAACCATTACATCAACGAAATCATACCCCTATGGAACGTTCGGTTATAGCTTTAAATTCCACTTTTTTGCGCTTGTCCGTGCTTTCTAAGCGCTAGTCTTTTCCATAGATACTTGCCCGGATACCCGAGAGGTCCATTGCAAACAGTGACGAGGAATTCTCTTGAAATCCTTATGCTCTCTTGTTAGTTCGCAACTCTAGCATCTGAGCGGTAAAACGACGTTGTATTTTATTTTATTTATTTATTTTTGATTAGAATTGAAAATACAATACTGGTTATAAAAATTCAGCACTATATTGCCAATAGGGATACAGCGAAGAAAGAAAGGAAAGAAAAAAGAACACAGTATGAGATACAAGGATAAGGCATCACGAAGTGAAAGCTTCATAGAACTAATCGTAAATAGGCTTAAGCGCATCACCTTGAACTCCCTTGAAGTCTTAGGTGTTCGTTTAAGTGGTAATGAGAGGAATTACATAGACGTTTTCCACCTGAAAAAATTTGTATCCAATCGATGCCATGTAAGTACCACTCTAACAAGAAGCGAACCTCCGAAGGATGTCGTGTTAGGTCTCTCCGTCCTTACTCGATAGGGATGCCCTCTAAGCTCTCCAGAGTAGATGGTATTTCAAAAACGTCGGATATGGCTAATGAGTTTCACCCGTGGCCATCTTATACATCAGTGCCAATTCCATAAGCTTTCGACGAAATTCTAAAGACTGCGCCGCCAGTTTTTGTAGACGACATTCATATGAGGAGATGGTAATACCCTTACGAGCGAAGCTGCGGTATGTGAAACTTTTCTGAATTTTTTTTCTCGATTGGTTCAATGGTCTACTTTTTGTATGGGCTCCAAGTCGGAGAGCAGTACTCAAATATTGGCATTACGTAAAATGTAAATAGCTGAAAAAGCAGTTTTGGCTCACGCGTTTTAAATGCTCGTAGTATGAATAGTATGAAGTTAGCCGTTGAAGAAGCGCGAGAGATTATTTAATTAATATATATGGTTACAACAAAAGTTGACTAGTTAGTTTGACTCTATAACCGCTTGCAGTCAAGGATCGTAAAAAATAAAGCTTGTTTGAAGTGTTAGCGCAAAGAGACTAGGGAAAGGGTAGTGTGAGCATGTAAGGCTGCACAAAAAATACCGCGGGGTTTTTTACTCAGACCCCGGAATGGACACACTGCTAAGTATTGGGATGTGCACGTGCCGGGACACCTCTCAATGAGAACATCGCACTTGCGCTTGCCGTTCTATTGGTTCTAATAGCTTTTCGTATCCAAGCGTTAGGCTGGTTCCTCGATTACTCACAAGGGAAGGGTCTGAAGCGTATGTCTGAAGGGGGGGGGGGGGGGGAGCGACTCATACAGTACCGGACGCGTCTTTTGAATAGACGCCGAAAAAACCGCACTTTTCCGTTTTTTGCGTCTTTTTGCTATAACTCGCCCAAAAGTTACCCATTTGAAAAACCAAGGGTACATCTGAGCTCAGGAGATCGAGCTCTATCGTTTGGTATATACATTTCATATGAAAGGTCAAAAACGGCCAAAATTGAAAACTTGCGCTCCAATGAGAAGGCCAGCCGCGGACGAGTTGTCGGCCGCAAGGCGTCAAAAACCGTTGCATGGTCACAATTCCTCTAATTTAAGGGTTTTTGAGAAAAGGTTGACACCGTTTGATTCGTCTCCTCGAGATCTACACAACTATATGTACAACTCCGCCAAACCACCGCATTTTCGCAGTGGGTGGTCAAAAATGGCTGGAGCAGACTTTTTGCTATTGGAGAAGCTTATATCCCAGGAATTGCATGTTCTCGGAGCATCTCAAGCATGGCGCAAAGTGCTTTGTCATGCCAGGAATCCTCCGAGAGTGCGCCGTGCACAGTGCATATCGGATCGAACCTATCAATCAAAGAGGGGGGGGGGGACAGTTTGTAGAGTGAGCATTTAGGGAGTTTTATGAGAAATTCTCAGCCGCCCTACTCAGGAATTGCTGTATTCTATTCCGGCGAGACTTTGGAGTGCGCTGTGCACAATGTATATAGGACCCAACCTATCAATCGAGTGGGCGCGGCAGCTCGTAGAGTGAGCATTTAGGGAGTTTTATGAGAAATTCTCAGCCGCCCTACTCAGGAAGTGCTGTACTCTGTTCCGGCGAGACTTTGGAGTGCGTAGGGAGCAATGCATATAGAATCGAACCTATCAATCGAGTGGGGCAACCGCTCGCAGATTGCACGCGCGGGCGTTTTCAGAACGCAGTAACTCTGTCAAATTCGAATCGTTTCGGCTGCAACTCTTGGGTCTTGTAGTCAGTAGAACGGTCTAGTAGTACGCTAAAGTAGAGCAGGGTAGCTTAGGAAGAGGCAATGTTACAGGGGTGCGAATATGAAGGTGAGGCTTGTGTGACGTATTTTTCCGATTTCGGTGGACCACTGCGGGAAGACTCGGCAAGCTAACAGCCTCAAAACGCGTAAGCGAACAGGCCATTTAAGGTACTTTACGATTACGTGCTCAGAACACCTCAGCTGCCTAAACTGCCTTAGCTTCAGCTGCCAGTTTGAAGCGGCAGAAGATAGCAGTTAGACTTTCTTGCGCCCTTACTCGGCCAGCATTGAGTCTTCGACACTCGCAATGGTACCACTTTCTTCACCATGAAAAGTGCTATCGAATGGTTCCAATTTCTACCGATTTCGGGAACATCGATTTTTTGACGGTTTCCCATCGAGGACGAGGCCGCTCGGGACCACTGTCCGCGGCAGGCGGACGGTGACGTCATCGAAAATCGATATCTTCAAATTGTGCCATGCTTGACACTATTCGATAGAGCTTCTCATGCTGAATTGAACGGTGTTATTAAGAGCAGACAGAACTGTGATCTGGGCGAATAAGAGCAAGGAGAACATCGACCGTTGTTGTGCTAAATTGCACGCGCGGGCGTGTTCGGAGCGCGATAACTCTGTCAGCTTCAAATCTTTCTGGCTGGAACGTGTGGATTCCGTAGGCCGTAATATGCTCTAGTAGCGCGCTGAAACACAGCAATGTAGCTTATGATTGTACCAAGTTACAGCTCTGCGAATATGCAGGTGAGGCTTGTGTGACACGACTTTTTCAGATTTCGGTCGGCCGCTGCGGGTACACGAGGCGAGCTAACGGCATGGAAACTCGCGGACGAGCAAAACAGCGAAGGCGCTTTACGATGATCTGCTCCTAACTCTCCAGCTGCCTAAACTGCCTTAGCCCCATCTGCCATTTTAGAGCGGCGGACGGCAGCGGTGAAGCTTCTTCCGCCCTTACTCGCCCATGTCCGAGTTTTCGAGCCCCAGCCAGGGTACCCCTCTGTTCAGCTCGAAAAGCCCTATCAAATAATATCAATTTCGACCAATTTTGAAAACATCGTTTTTTTTATTCAGTTTCTCATCGAAGATGGTCGCACCAGACGGACGATGACGTCATCGAAAATCGATGCTTCCGAAATGGGTCGAGTTTGATACCGTTTCATAGAGCTTTTCGTGCTGAATTGAACGGTTTTTATGAGTCGCGAGAACTGTTATCTGGGCGAGTAAGAGCACGGAGAACATAGACCGTTGTTGTGCTAAATTGGACGCACGGGCGTGTTCTGAGTGCAATAACTCTGTCACGTTTGAATCTTTCCGGCTGCGACTTGTGGATTTTGTAAGCAGTAGTATGCTAAAGAAGTGTGTTGAAACATAGCAACGTAGCTTATGATTGTATAAAGTTACAGCGGTGCGAAAATGTAGGTAAACCTTGTGTGGCACGATTTTTTCCGATTTCAGTCGACCACTGTTGAGACGCGCGATCAGCTAATGGCCTACGAATAGGCTATCAAAGCAGTTAAGCTGCTTTACGATGAAGTGCCCATAGCTTCTCATCTGCCTAACCTGCATTAGTCCCAGCTGGAGGGCAGCGGCGATGTTTCTTCCGCCCTTACTCGCCCAAATTTGAGTTTTTGACGCACCAGATGGCACCGTTCTGCTCAGCTCGAAAAGCTCTATCGAACGGTATCAATCTCGGCCAATTCCGAGAAAATTGATTTTTTGACGATTTCCCTCGAGGACGAGGGCACTCTTCGCCAAGCCTGCCCGGACGATGACGTCATCGAAAGTCGACGATTTCGAAATTGGCCAAATTTTCTTGCCCAAACTTCGTCCAAAATCGTTTAGGGGTTATTTGGAGCGCTGATTACAAATCTACCGTCCGTTTTTGAAAACTCTGCCGATTTCGATAAGTTTTGGATTTCTTCTGGATAAATGAGGATGGCCGGGTCAGGAACACCGATTTTGCTCAAACTTAGTCCAAGGGCAGGATTATTCAGGGTGCCAAATACGATGCCGAAGTCCATTTGGCCGATGGCAGGAGACCACCCATACCGATAACTGAGGGTGGTCAGTGATCCTGACCTACCAAGGTCAAATGGCTTGTAACATGCCCAAATCGGCAGAATTTCAAAGACGGACGTCGAATTCGTAATCAGCGCCCCAAATAACCCCTAAACGATTTTGGACGAAGTTTGGGCAAGAGAAATTTGGCTTATTATAAAATTGTCAACTTTCGATGACGTCATCGTTCGGGCAGTCTCAGCGAAGAGCGCCCTCGTCCCCTAGGGAAACTGTGAAAAAATCAATTTTCCCGGAATTGGCCGAGATTGATACTGTTCGATAGAGCTTTTCGAGCTGAGCAGAACGGTGCCATCTGGTGCGTCAAAAACTCAAATTTGGGCGAGTAAGGGCGGAAGAAGCTTCACCGCTGCCGTCCGCCGCTCTAAAATGGCAGATGGGGCTAAGGCAGTTTAGGCAGCTGGAGAGTTAGGAGCAGATCATCGTAAAGCGCCTTCGCTGTTTTGCTCGTCCGCGAGTTTGCATGCCGTTAGCTCGCCTCGTGCACCCGCAGCGGTCGACCGAAATCTGAAAAAGTCGTGTCACACAAGCCTCACCTGCATCTTCGCAGAGCTGTAACTTGGTACAATCATAAGCTACATTGCTGTGTTTCAGCACGCTACTAGAGCATATT
>CANAIB010000062.1:0-26244 GCA_947359475.1 Heligmosomoides polygyrus bakeri
AACGATTCACTGCAGATTTCGCCGGCGGTCTCTTGCGTAGCGCTGCATGGCTTTCGAAAGAGAATGATTTGCTCTATCAGAACATGCCATTTGCGCACATGTTCTCTCCGTTTAGGTTTGTATTTTTTTATTTTTTATTTTTTGTAGTTTTTTACAGCATTTGGAAGACAATGTTCTGTACTACAAGAATATGTGTTAGCGCTATTTGCTCATTTGTCCTTTATTGATTTTTAGGTCTTCAAAATGGGACGTCCGAAAGAGGATGGTTATATTTGCCGACAGCTCCTGCTCTGTGGTTGGACTTTTGAGTTGGTGTTATACGTCGTTCGAAAGAGAATGTCTTGCTCTATAAGAATATGTGTCGCGTTTATTGATTTCTATTGAATATCAACAAAATTCCAAATAGAGAGAAATCGTCTTCACCAACAACTCCCTCTCTTTCTTCAGTTGTTGATATCGACAGAAATCAGATTGAGCCAATAAATGCGACACAAATTCTTACTGAGCAAGGCACCCTCTTCCAAACGACATATAACACCAAAGTCCAACCACAGAACCGGAGTTTTGGTAAAAATTCGGACGGAAAAGTCGGACGTCCCATTTTGAAGACCTAAAAATCAATAAAGGACAAATGAGCAAATAGCGCTAACACATATTCTTGTAGTACAGAACATTGTCTTCCAAATGCTGTAAAAAACTACAAAAAATAAAAAATAAAAAAATACAAACCTAAACGGAGAGAACATGTGCGCAAATGGCATGTTCTGATAGAGCAAATCATTCTCTTTCGAAAGCCATGCAGCGCTATGCAAGAGACCGCCGGCGAAATCTGCAGTGAATCGTTGAAAAAACTGCAAGGACTTATGGGACAACCTAATGCATTGCATGTCAAAAACCTTCCACCACATTCACACCTCTGAAGTTGACGATTATGTTTAAAGATCACCTTACCATACCTTTATTATATGGTTCCATGAACAAAATGGAAGATGAACATGGAAAATGCATCCTCACAAGGCCGGCATTTTTTTTGCAAAACATTTTTGCAATACGCAGTGAACATGCGTTCGCCAACTCGATTGAAGGGTTCAAACGTGTATGCACTGCGCACGGCGCACTCTCGGAGCATTCGTGGCATGGCAAAGCATTGGCAACGTACGCAGTGCTTGAGATACTCCGGAAACATACTTGTCTTGGAAGATGAGCTGCTCCAGTCGCAAAAAGCCTGCTCCAGTAAATTTTGTAACCCACGATAAAAATGCGGTGGTAAAGATGTATGTTTATACGATTGAGAAGATTTCGATAAGATGAGTCTAACGATGCCAACTGTTTATCAAAAATGCCTGTCTTGGGAAATAAGCTGCTCCAACCACGAAAAGCCTGCTCCATTTGGCCACCCATGGTAAAAATGCGGTGCTTTTGTCGTATGAGAGGCATGGAATGCGCCATAGCGCCATGCACTCGTCAGAAATTTTGCGTTTTACACTCGATTGTTCGTGTTTCGCTTGAATACATGTTATAATTCCTCCAGATTGATCGATTCGATTGACTTGTGCTTAGTTAAGAGTTCAAAACTTAATTACGCATTATAGCTTGCGAAAAATGGAGAGTATTGTAAAAAATAAAGGTACTATGTGAAGGGTTTAAACATTGCTGCTAGGAAAGCTTTTAAAGACGTTTAAGACTTTTACAAAAGCAACGAAATTTCTGGGGCGTGAAAATAGTCAAGATTGCGCCGTGCTCCTGCCTGAAATCTTGCATTGTAGACTCGACTGATTGTGCATGGACCGAATGCTTGTTACAATCTTGTTGGCACTTGGTCACATTAACCTGGCTGTGCTTCTTTTAACGTTTTGAGCTTGACAACCTCGTGAAAGACACGATACATGCGCGTTTATTGAATGCACGATTTAACTGTGAGCAGGAGCCGAATTTTAAAAGACGCATTCTGTGGACGAACTTCCACATATTCCACTCGATGCAACACGCCTTGACTGGCAAATAGTTCGCCGTCTACGAAAAAATCCGGAGTTGGGTGTCCAACTTCCTCGATTCGCGGTCAGCTCATTTATTCACAGACGGGATCCATTCTTTGCGCTTGCGTTGGCAAAAGGTTGTAGATAACTTTGGAGAATATGTCACCGAATAAAGTTTGGTTTTAGTTGCTTTGTATGAATTTAGCTTTTCGGTCTGAAGTAACATTCCGTGTGGGACACCCTACCTAATATTTTCTGGTTTCTGTAGTCGGACAAACTTCTGTTTTATAGGAAGTTTTTCAAAACTTCAGCCCATCCCTGGTGTAGGTCAATCCAAGGTCTGCTTCAGAGTGAACATCCGACTAGCGCAGCTACAATGACGTGGAAAGCAGTAGACACTCATGACCATTCGCAGAACCGATCAATCAAAAGACGGACCAGCCGATCAGGGAACTGACCGGATGCTAACCGCGCCTCCCTATGTGGCTGGACCGTTCAAAGCGGCCTGGTTGGTCTACATAGTGCGTCTCCATATTTCCCTCACGTAGGCCACACTAAGCGAAATTCTCTCAACACCTACCAAGGGCGACGTCCTCCAGCTCGTCGATGGTGTGTTCGGCGGCCGAAATGTGGCCGTTGATGACAGGCGTTACGGGCAGTGCTCCAGCTGTAAAGCATTGTCGTCAAAAAATGCAATAAACCGTTGTCGGTCAGGTCGACATGCCCTGTTCACCCACTTCGGATCAGTTGTACTGGTGGCTCTTTGGTCGGCGTCGACATACAGCAGCAGATTCGTTGACATAACGATGGCTGCGGCTGTTCTATGTCGGCCATTACTGCAAAATTGAATTGAAATTGATTCAAATCGACGAAGATTAGCGCAAATAACGCGGTGGACGGATATGTGCGAGGAGAAGGATATCCAGAGCGATTGTTGTGAAGTGACACAGTGACACAGGAGAATGAGCCAAGAAGAAAACTAAAAGCCGTCTGGAGCTCCGCTGGCAAAGGAAATGAGAGAAAAAGCGACGAAAAACTCATGGAAGGCACGCCCACAAGCGATGCCCCTAATTCGCATTCAAAGTGCTGCACGAATTGAACTAGGGGAAGGACGCATAACGACGAGCATTCTCGTTGTCGTCCGATGCGATCACATGTACAAGCCGTTTCAGAGAAACTTCCATTATTGTTTGTTGTTTGCTTCCTTACGCTGTCCTCCGATGTATATGTGAAATAGTGAACTCGGTTGGAAGGTCCTCCGTCTGTGCGTCCACGCAAAATTAGTGGCCGGATTTCGTCAATCGTTTTACAAACCCGATTTTTTTAACGTAGAAGTGAAGAGTATGCACTGGACTCTGATGATGATTTCGATTAACACTTATGATTAGAAAAAAATCAATCAACAGGCCATTTTGGTTGATTATCGATTTATATCAGTTTATGGAATGAAGTCCTGCTAGCGGTTAGGCCAACTGTCTGCTGGTTAAGAAACTTATTATTATTATTTATTACATGGCTAAAATCCATGTGAAGAACAATGTAATTAGAAACAGTATACAATGACATCCATATGATATTGGCTAACGATCCAGACTAAAGTGCAATAGAATGATTAGAAAGTATATGCGATAACAAACACCCGGAGAATGAAGAATAGAAAGGAGAAGAGACCAAGAGGGGCTCTGCCACAAGATCTCGTTATGTCCTAGAATTATTTATGAATCGACTTGCATTCGTAATAAATGGCTTCAGGTTGTACGGAATAACTGAGTTTTTGGCAAGTTTCATATAATCCGAACCTGCTCTATTGACAAAAAAAAATTATGTCGAATTGAAGATTTTGCAGTGCTTAGTAAAAGCTTCTCTCCTCCACCTCGGGTTCTAGATGGTCTCACCATGAAGAAATCACGTTTGTCAAGTCCACAGAAACCATGGAGAATTTTGTGTACCATTACGAGGTCGTATATTCTTCGTCTGTATGAAAGCGTCTGTAGCCCAAGTTGTTTGTTTCTTGTATCACTGCTGGGAATAGCATGGCCTAACGTAAGTCTTATAAGCTTTGACAAGGACAGATGGGTTTTTTGTGAAAAGACTTCTAAAGAGATTGTGTACCACAGCTATCGCTTTATTTGCAATTTGTTCACAATGCTTTTTTCTTTTTCAAGGCTTTCGTTCCAAAGCTAAATTTGCATCGAGGAGGAACCCAAGATCTGTTGTTTGATCAGTGCTTGTAATCTCATTTTCACCTAACTTGTATGTGTAGCCGGAATTTCTTCTTCCTAAATGGAGCACCTTAGTTTTTTCTTTTGATAAAGGAAGCCGTCACTAGTGGGACCAGCGATCAACAGCATCTACGGCTCGCTGCAGAAGGTTTTGATTATGGATTGGTGAGCTATGGTACATTTTCGAGTCATCAGCAAAAGCTATGCATTTCACTCCTGAGTTCGTTATTAGTGACGGTAGTTCGTGGGTATAGATATTAAATAGAATAGGTGATAGAACGCAACCTTGTGGAACGCCACTAACGATAAGAGCCAGTTGTGGTGCTGAATAATTGGAATTCTCGCGTACAGTAAAAGTTCTGTGATCTAAAAACTCAACTATCCAAGAAATTATTCAAGGATGTATGCCCACCCACCATGATCTGTTTAGCTTTTAGTCTCTTATGGCATACCCTATCAAAGGCTTTTGCAAAATCAAAATAAATCATATCAAGCCATCCTATGTTATCTATGTCATTGGTCCAATCATTCAAGGCCTGTAGCATAGCTGTCTCAGTGGATCTTTTTCTCTGAAAACCATGTTGGTTTGCTGAGATTATGTTGTGGTCATCCAAGTGTGCAACAATTCTCTTTTTAAGAATTTTTTTCGAAAAGACGGGCAAACATATTATAGATGTGACACTAACCCGTCGATAATTTTGCGGTGTCGTAAATGGGGGCTTTTTCGGTATTGGAGTAACTATAGCGCTCTTCCATCTATGTGGAACTTCAGCTGTCATGAAGCTTAAATTGTAAATGAATTCAAGAGGCTTGACAATACTTGCACTTACTTGTTTTACAAAGAGAAACGGTATTTCATCGGGCGTCTGAGAGTAAGACGTAGGCCATCTTGAAAGTTCTTCGTACAATTCGTCTGCATGAAACCAAACAGAATCTTCCATGATGGGGAACGCATTGATTGGGGATGATACATTGTCAAGATCATTATCAGTGAAAGCTTTTACGAAAGTGTCCGCTAATAGTTGAGCTTTATCTAGGTCGTTTCTGATAATGCTTCCATCTTCTGTGACTAAAACTCCAATACTTTTCCTCTCTTGAAGTCTTGATCTCATGAGTTTGTACAAAGCTAATTCGTCTTTTGCTTCAACAATTTTCTTTTCTTGACAGCGATTGTATTTTGCAAGTTTCTTAGAAAATTTGAGATTTATACGCTTATATTCACTCCAGCTATCAGAGGAATTGTTATTTACTGCTTTATTCCATGCTGCATGTCGGAGATTGAATAAATTTAGGAGATATTTGGGTAAAAATTTACCGCAGGCTGGGACTTTCTGGACTGGAACAAACAATTGAATGGAATGTTGCAGTATAGCAAGAAATAATTCGTATTTTTCATCTACGGAGTTTACCGTGTTTAGGGAACTGTACCAATCTATTTCGGCCAAGTGTTTTCGGATGGCGTCATAGTCCGCACTCATAAAGTTCTTTTCTTCCCATAAAATAAAGGAAAGAGCGCAAGAACTCATCATCAAGGAGTGCGTCATACTCTCTACCTCCATTATTTTACATTATTATTGTTTAAGCACAATATAGTGGAAGTCAGACTGAAATTTAAAGCTGAATCCTAAGATCTAGGTTTCGTTTTCTTCGTTACATTACCCTACTATGTATATATAAAATAGTTCGGCTGTACATTTGTCCTGCCGTGCATCCGCGCAAAATTAACGGCAACTGGATGAAATCGGTCGACCATTCTGAACAGTTGACGTCTTGAAGTGTATATGCTGACCACTGAACTGTGATTCACAGTCATCAATCTATCAATCGGTCAATACTACCGATTTCTCCCCAACTGGCCATTTATGTAACAGCAAAGTCAAGTATTATTTCAGATGTGTAAAATGGATTAAGGAGGGATGTAATAATAGTTCGGTCGTCGGGTGACAACTGGTTCGATAAGTGTAGCTTTTCTAACAATGGTCCACTCTATGACTGATGGTGAGGCATAGATCCAGCATAAAAAATCAATACTGATCGATTTCGGTGGTCTAGCGAAGATGTCTGCTGACGAAGCAAAAGCCACCTAAGTGCTGTTCAGGAACGCAACATGAATTATACTTCTTCTTGAAGTCGATACAGCCTAAGCACATTTAAAAATAGAAATCTGCTGGACGAGTTAGACTTCAAAAAGTCTTGCGACTGGACTGATTACGTCCAGAATTGGCCGCTGGCCATTAGTCCTTCTCAATACGTGAGCAACTGATGTTTGACACAGCTTTCTCCCTTGCTTTATTTTAACATAACCAGCCAGAAATAAGAAAATAAGAAAAACAATATGAATCCGTGTGTACGTGCGTCCGTGCAAAAATAGTGACCGTTAGATTCATTTTATTCATCTTCATACTGAGGCTGACCCATTGCAAGAGGAACGATACGATGTGACAGCTAGTGAACTTTATAATCACTTCCCTCGATTGATAAAAAATCTGTATTAACATCTAAAATATTTATCGATTTTGTTAATATACGTGTAAACATACCCGACCAATCGATCAATATCGATGATCATACTTTGATTTTCCTGGATTTTAAGATTTTTGTACACACCTCACCTCGAAACAGATTGCAAAGAGAATAAAAAACAAAACAAAACATCCATATCGATTGATTATTACTGATTATTGATTATTGCTTTCTCCAATAATGCTGCCAATAGTGAACTCTGCCTGTAATAGGCTGTCTGATAGTGATGATGGAGTACAATACAGGATAAAGATCGGGGTCAGTTAGGCGTGCCTCTGTGGAAAGAGTCATGCATTCTACTTCTGTGGATAGTATGGAGGCACTCTAGAAGCC
Organism: Heligmosomoides polygyrus bakeri; assembly: GCA_947359475.1. Taxonomy (NCBI): domain Eukaryota; kingdom Metazoa; phylum Nematoda; class Chromadorea; order Rhabditida; family Heligmosomidae; genus Heligmosomoides; species Heligmosomoides polygyrus. The sequence goes on from CANAIB010000062.1 coordinate 7,055, forward strand.
TATGCAGACTTTTAGGTTCAACGAGATGGATCTGATATCAGATCATGATTTTTTGGATGACTTGAGGTGCAGAGGAGAAACAGAACCCGGCGACAGCCGAACACCAACCATTCCATTCGGTTCTGACTATCATCAGCGGCAAAGGTCAAGAATTCGTTCCGCGTGAGCGCGGTCCTTAAAAAATCGGACAAAAACGGGATATGGCATTGAGATTCGGAGAATTTGTCCGAGTTTTTCTTAAAAGTGATTGATTGGACTAAAGCACCAGACTGCAAACTTCTGAAAAACAAAATATCGACAGTACGGAAAGAACAAGTTAATCATGCGAGACATTAGGTAGTTTGTAAACCCAGACGGAAAAAAGTCTGACGATCAGGTGAAGAGAAAAGTGAACGACGTATACCAAAACAGATGGCGAGTGGGATTCAGCGAGCGTGAGTGTTTGTTTTGATTCGCTCGCAAATCACAGAGTCGTCGGTGTCGCCGGCGTGGTGCGAACAAAACAAGCACAAAGTCAACAACGTGGCGGATCCATGGAGTCATCGTCGGCCTGGCGACATTCCACGGATTCTTCTCAAATGGCTGCTGAGCAGCACTGTCTACAGAGAGGCTGTGGATTCGATCCATTTCCGGTCTCCAGTGGCTTAGGATAAAGGACGGCGTTACTCAATCCCTTCTGGGATGCGCCAGCGCATTCTACTTCTACGGGATGTCGTGGAGGCGACATGAATGCGTATTTGGCCATACAATGACTTGCGGTGGCCAGCCGATGAAGAAGCAGCGCTCTATCCTTCCCAGACAAGTCTGGTACCAATTCACCGACCCCGGAGGGATGGAAGGCTTGGTTGGCCTGGGCGGGAAATCCGAACCTGGAACCTGGTATCGGGTGCACGCGACAGTCGCGCCTCCTCCGACTGCGCTATACACGCCCACCCAGTGGCTTAGCCCCACGCATTCAAACATTACACCTTGCAAGGAAGTTCTGATCGGAACTATGCGAATTGGGTGGATGCGATGATTTAGCAAAAATTATTTAAAATTAGAATTTTTAAAATTGAAAAGTTAAAGGGCCATTTTCATGTCGAATTGGACAGTCTTCGAACCAAATTGGAAACATTTTTAAGCTAACCTAAGACTTTTAAAATCAAATCGAACTCTTCCAAATTGAAACGAGCTTCCTTTAATTAAACAAGAGACTCTCAAAAAAGGCTAGAATAACTTTTTGTTCAAGGAAAATTTGAGTTTGACTTTATTTGAATTATTAATTGACCTACCCAATAAGTGAACACACTGTTTAAAATTTTATAAACATTTAATTTGCTTCGACGAAAATTAATGGTTTAAGCTTATTTTAAAGAGCAGAAAGGCGGCCACCCTCTTTCTTCCATGACGTCGCGTTTTTTATTCGATCGATTGCAGAATTTCTGTTCGCATGGAGTTCGACACCTGCATGGAGTTACGATACAACAAAAGCTATTGTAAAGAACACATATCCTCACTTTCACGGTGCATAAAAGTGGCATTTACACCATCAATTAAATGAAAGTTGCGGCGAATTTATCGAGTGCATGGCGCTATCTGATCTTTTAATTCGCTTTATGCTTGCTTCTATGCTGTGCTTTAAGACAAGTTTTTAACTTATTTTTATTATTTTTATTTTTAATTAATTTATTTTTTATTTTTTGAAATGAAATACTATCGGAAAACTAAAAAATCTAATAAAGTTGTCCTGAACAAAAAAAATTGTTCCAACAATCTTATTGAGCCTGTAGTTTAACTTGAGCAAGAGTCACGGGAGGAGCATTACACAAAGGTTCTTCTGAAGGAGGCGGCGAAACGGACCTTTTTATGTTTTATACTTTGTGACATACCATTCTTTTAATTAATTATAATTTTAAAAATTCTATTATTTTACACCTTTCTTTACTTCGTTGAATTTTACATTTTCTTATCTTTCATATTGCATCAAGGGTCATTCTGATTTGGAGGAATTCGTTTTGATTTCAAAAGCCTCAAGTACGGCAGCCAGCTCCTCTGGACAGGAAAGGAAGGAGACGTTGGAATGAAGAACAATGAAGTGAACTTTTGGGGAACATATCTCACTGGAATGGCTCTTTACCCACGTGGTTCGCTGGATATCATGTTACAAATGCCGGAAAAAGTGAGACCTGTAGGCGTCTGATTATGTTTCACAGCAATGTAAACAGGCAATAGCCAACAAGAAGGAATAATGAGAGGTCAGACCGAATGATTTCGCTGCTTTGGTGCCTCGAATGTTCCCGCATTTACTTTGCTATCTTACTATGCGACTTGTTACAAATGTTTGGTACCAATACGTGTAGAAAAACATGGGGATTTGAAGCAGACTAATGATGTAAGATGTATTCAAAAAATGAAGAGGAAGTCCCTTTTCATGAGGGTAGAAAATCCCGATCTTCATTTCTTAAAGATTCATGGCTTGCATTTCGGAAACGCTGGGACAGAATTAAGTGAAAATTTAGGATTTTACGATAGGAAGAAACTTTCTTAAAACACATTACGCAGCATTGTCACAAGACAATAAGAGAATGGAGTTGAAAATTGTCACAACGATGTTTTGTTGCGATCAAAATTTCTAGCGCCAGGCGGGACTCGAACCCGCACCTCCCTCTGACCGGGCGGGAATGCTCTACGCCTTTACACCACCGGCGCCGGTTGATCGAACACAACATCCACACCTCGTGGCACTCAGCACTCACCCGTATCCGGGCTGAGCTGGCCGCTGATATCAGCATGGAACCAGTTAAGCTGATGATCTTGATAGAAACAATATCTTACAACCTCGATATCAGCCAACCGAGGCTTAAAGAAACTGATTTGAAGTTGAAAATATTTTCCGACACTTCATAAGGTCTACTTGTCAGACCGTTCACAATTCAAAACTAAAAAAAATCTACCAGCGATTTATGACGGTACAGATATGCCAAATTTAACAGCTGCCTAAACGAAGAGATCAAGTTCGACTGAAGCTTTCACTGTCCGTACGTAGAAATCGAAAACGACGGAAACCTTCGGTCCAACCTAGTACTATGGCCAAAGTTGCGAAAACAGGGGGAAATTGGGTTATCCATCGCGAGGGAGATTGATCTTCAAAAAATTCATGGCAGGAGGTTTTGAAAACGTCGGGATCACCGGAAAAAAGCGCTCTTTCGGTAAGTTTCCCCAGCGTTTTCCCTAATTGGAACAAAAATTAGGAATTGTACATAATGTTGCAAATATTACAATACATAATTGTTGATGAAATCCATTCGGATTCGTGACGCACTGGGGCACTATGAATAGTATTTGCTCCTCGCCCGCGTCGGTGAACGTTCCAGTTTCTTACTCTTCTAATAGAATTCTTCGGATCTATCCTAATCGGTGGAGGCATGTAGTGATTTGCGTCTTCAACCCCTTTCTTGAGTTTGTACGAGAGCTTCAGCTGCTGTCGAATAATGCGACGGCTCTCATTGAATCCAGGGGACGTGGTTGTGTGGTATGGAATGACGTACGAAACTGACACTTAACGATTGCCGCTCCCGATTAGGATAAATGGGAATTCTACTACTATGCCGGAGTAGGAACTGCATGACGAGGACAGAAAGTCGAACTTCAAATTGACTTCTCAGGGGCTTCTTAGCCAGACACTATACCTCCAGATGTTGTTATGGCTTTCAAATCCGCCACACTAACAGCTTCAGTGCTGCCTGAACCAATCGCTAAAGTCCAAACTGCCTAACGAGTAGGAGGAAGCACGAGAAGGCAGGGAGAATCGGTGACGGAAACTAATAAGTGTGGGCAGAATTTCATTTGAACGCTGAATCACCGTCCAATTCTCGCCTTTGGCGCCTTGGTCGCCAATTCGTCGGAGGCCGATGCCGATCTCACGTTCACATTTGGGTGTACTCTGCTTTGAGGCTCGGCAATGAGGTACCTTTCCGTGGGTTCTGGATGAGGATCAAGAGATAAGAGATACGAAATAGAGCAAAGAAAATCCCAAATCAAGGTATCCTTCTAAAGCCGAGGGCGAAAATTCGCTGCCTGGGCGAAACCTATGTGACGGCGTAAAGGAATGATGAAGCCGGATCGGTCCGGAAGGTTGAGGCAGGTAGCAGAAAGAAACAATCCACGTAAGACTTCCAGCTGTTTCATTGCCTAAATCGATACACCGGCAGCCGGGGGTGTGTATGTCTCCGCCGCCGACGAAGCGGAGTTGTTCCTGGAGCCGTGGCGACGACAGGTGAGAAACAACACTCTCATCAGGCGACTAATCGTATCCGATTAGGCAGCTCAGCGCCATAGTCTCGAAGGTGTTCAGCAGGCAATACTCTAGGTGAGGAACAAGTACCCAGAAGAAGGTGAACGGGAAGGGGCTATTCAGGCACTATGCGGGTTATGGGGACTCTCTAGTAGGCGTGGGCTTCTCCCACGTACAGCAGCTACCCGATAAAACAACATGTTGCACATTCCTTGGCGTAGTCCACCCTAGCTCTATAACACCGCTGTCTGTGGTCCGGTTGATCGTCGAATTTATCAGACGAACTGGGATGTAACAGTGTTTACATTCATTCCTTTCGTGTGCCAGAGTAGCCCAGATGGTCGTCCTCGAAGGACACTAGGAGCATTCTATCTCTCATTTGGAACTTTCAAGAAGCGACCACTCGTTCAGCGGATGTCTGCGAAAAGCATTACTTGCCTGGCCCACCTAATTTTCGACGACTTGGAAAAGCGACAACGTCTTTAATCTTTGTCGAAACGTTCATAAGATGTGTCGCTGACGATTGCTATGAACGTGGAAGGACTACTAACAAGCACGGGTGGAAGGTGGGAAGGGAGGAAGGGTAGTGAAGCGGTCCTCTAGTGATAACCAGAAGCGACCAGGGGTCGGATTCATCAACGACATACCTAACTTTAACAAAGAATTCACTGCGGAAAACTCAGATAACGCGGCTTATCGTTCACCATATCGCTTGATAAGCCGCGCTATCAAGGATTTCGGCTGCAACTTTCTCTGTTAAATTGCTGTAAGTCGTTGATGAATCCAGGAAAGAGGGACTTGGTGAAGGGACTAGGACGGGGGAATCAGCAAAAAGGGAACAATAAGGATGGGTCAAAACTGGGAACAAGGAAGTGGCCAGTAGGTGGGACCCGGAATGTGGGGGCAATACGGGGGACCAGTAAGGACGAATCAGCAAGGAAATTCAGTAAGAAAGCAGGAGTGAGGAGGGATCAGTTGTTCGGTTTCGGAAGTCGTGTCACCGACTTCGCGTAGCGGGAGTGTGGATTCCGAAGACGTGTGGGCAATGTCCTGTAACAAGTGCTGTTCAGCATGAAAACGGTTACCGTGCAACCTGGAGGACAGAAGTATTGGATTGATCGAAAAGTTTTGCAAAACTAGCACAACAATATTACAATACAACACAATATATTGCAATATATAGAAAGTCAGTCCACGATATATTCCCCATCGAAGTCTAAGATCCTGCCCCATCTATCAGGCAGCCTTTCTATTCCTTTCCTCCAGAATTCCGAGGGCTGTGAGGAAAATAATTCAGAAACTTCCATTTCCAGTTGACGTCGATCATCGAACTCTCTATCTCAAAGATGCTGCTTCAGAGCTCTGAGCAGGTGGTAGTCAGAAAGAGCGAGGTCTAAAGAGTACGGTGGATGGAACAGAACTTTCCGGTCTAACTCCTGGATTTTCTTGTGACTAACATTTGCGACATGAAGACGCGCGTTGTAGTGCAGTAGGTAGACATTTTCCCGTTCTGGACGTATTTGGCACATGGCGTCGGCCAAGCTCAGGAGCTACGTGGCGTAAACAGATGCTCTAACTGTGGTCACACTATTCAGCAACCCCCAGTAAAGCATGCCTTCCGGGTCCCACCAGCAGCAGAGAAGAAACTTCCTTTTGCGGTGTCCACGTTTCGGTTCTCTTGGAGCCGGATCTCCGCGTAGGAGCCATCGGCTCTTGCGGGCGTAGTCAACATAAAGAACCCAGCTTTCATCACCAGTAACAATGTTCTTCAGAAAGTCCTTTCTGTGCGGACGAAGAAGCAGCGACTCAGCAACACTGATTCTGCATGCTTTGTCAAAGTCCCGCAGCTCATGTGGTACCCAAGGCGACAAAACTTTGCAGTACCCAAGGATCTCCATTTGCCTCACGACGATGCTTTGCGTACATCCAAGTGTCGCCGCCAATCCGCGAGTGGTTGAATTCGACTTCACCTTGAAGGCTCCGCGCAAGCTGTCTTCTTCCACAACAGAGGGGCGTCTGGAACAAGGTCGACCTTCGAGAGTGATATCTCCAGCCTTAAAGCGCTGATACTAACGGGCCGCTGTGGAATAGTGAATGACTTCCTTCTTGAATGTAGCGCGATCTTTAAGGCTGCAGTCCTTGCGGAATGGCCTTGCAGAAATTCGTAGTAGACGATAGGTCGTAGGTTTCTGCTGCTTATCGTTGACACTGTTGCTGTATTCGTACTCGACAAGGCCTTATATAGTATGCTTGAGGAAGCTTCGAGAATGTACTGTGACGTCACCATACAAGATCAATCCCGTAACAGCTTTATCAAATTTAACGGGCAGTTGTGTAAAGTGTTGCAAGACTTTTCGATCAACCTAATATTGAGCAACAGAAACCGATGAAGTTACGGAAGGCCGGGAAAGAGTACCCATGGTGACCGTGCGGAAGTGGAGAACGGCTTCATGCCGTAAAAGTACGCAGCTGAACTATAGCATAAGAGTTCTCCTCCTAATGGCTCCAGGAATTTCTTGAAAGCTGCGGCATATCTGAGCTGGCTGTAACTCTGCTGGGGTTTATCATGTTCTACCAACTGCAGTAACGCCGCATCGTCACCATTCTCGACGACCCAGTAGTGCAAGAGCCGGAAAAGGAAGAACAAGTGGCTTGGAGAGTATTCAAGGGCGTCGAAGAAGCTGTGAAGAAGACAAAGAATGTTTGGCTCCGTACCTACCTGTTCGACGGCACCGCTTCTCCTGCACCTCAGAAACATGGGCTCAAAGAAAGCAGAATGAGTACGGAATCAGCGTCGCGTAGCGAGGAATCGACAGAACGATTCGCGCAACTGAAAGGAGGCATGAGTTGTTCTCTGACCAGCAACGTCGACATTCAAAGATTGAAGACGTTGCCGCTTTTCCATGTCGTCGAAAATTAGGTGGGCCAGCCACGTAGTGCGCTTCATCCGCTGAATCAGTGCCGTAGCCAACTAGATTCCAGAAACTTAGAAGTGCATCAGCACAGTTTTACTCACCTTTTGTGAATGCTCCAAATTACAGATATGGTGCTCCTAATGTCTTTCGAGGGTAGATCTTCTGGGCTACTCTGGCACACGATAGGAATTCTTCTTCTTCTTCTTCTCCTGAGCGTTTAGTCCCGCGCGGTCGCAGGGTCCGCTGTTCTTGTGATCTTTTGCCACCTCATCCTATCAAGGGCGTCATCTGCCGTGGCGCCGACTTCGCCGAGATCCCTCTTGATGACGTCCTTCCACCTTTTCCTTGGGGCTCCTCTCGGATGCTTTTCGGGTGCCTGGAAATCTAGGGCCAACCTTACGGGGTGATTCTCTGGCCTTCTGAGGACGTGTCCGTACCACCTTAGGCGCTGCTCCCTCATCTTCAGCTGGATCGGGGCTGTCTTCATCACTTCCCTAACATCCTCGTTTCGCACCCTGTCCCGACGGGTCCATCCACATGCCCACCTTAGCATCTTCATTTCCGCAGCGTGCAGTTGCCGCTCCTGCTTCTTACCCAGGGCCCAGTATTCACTGCCGTAGAGGAGGGCAGGTCTCACTACTGTTCTATACAGCTTGCCTTTGAGCGTCCTGGAGCATCTACGTCCACAGTTCCTTCCTCGGATAGGTCACTTCCGAGGTAGCGGAATTCTTCCACCTTCTCGATCGCTTCCCCTTGGCAGTCTAGGATCGATCCAGCGCACTGCTCAGAGCTGATGAACTTCGCCTTCTTCAGGTTCAGCCGTAGGCCGTTGTCTGCGAGGGCTCTCTGCCACAGCTGCACCTTCTCCTCCAGCTCCTCCTGGTTATCGGCTACTAGGGCGATGTCGTCCGCGTAGAGGATCGTCCTGAGAGGGTCTTCCTGAATGTGGTTCACTATAGGGTCAAGCGTCAGCAGGAAGAGGAACGGACTCAGAGCCGACCCTTGGTGTACCCCCACTGTGATGTCCACCTTCCTTGTCACCCCGTGTGGAGTTCGTATCGCCGCTTTCGAGCCCTCGTACATGTCCTTTATGACCGTGATCAGACGTTCCGGGACACCACTCCCTTGAAGGGCCTTCCAGAGTACGGCCCCCGTGGCACACGATAGGAATGAATTCAGATATTGTTACATCCCAGTTCGTTTGATAAATTCTACGATCAACTGAACGACAAGCCGGTAATAGAGCTTAAGCTAACAATGGCCCAGCAGCACATGTCCTTCACGCGTATCAGAAATGATTCTGGATTCAATCTCGCCGGCAGATTATACACACGTCAGAATGCTTGTATTGCTAAAGGACAACGTGTAAGCACAGAACTCTGACTTGAATTTTTGTACAGTATAAAGTAACCTTTTTGGCTTTGAAAATGGCGAAAGTAAAATTACGAGGGCATGCATCGTTTGATAGGATTTGAGTATAGAACTCGACTCCGCCTAACTGGTCCATTTATCCCCTAAAATTTCGCATTCCATATCACGAATTGACGAGCAGTCCTCGATTTTTTGCTGAGATATGCCAAAAATTTTCGTCTGAATCCGAATTCTGCCCGACATGTGTCAGAAGAAAAAACGACGCTGCGAATACGAAACAGACAGAAGAATTCAAACCCATGAGGAGACATTCTACATCCATTCTGCTCCGCTGAGAAGCTCAAAAACTTCAAGGAAAAATGCGAAATGAAGAGGAACGCAGTGAACTGCGACGCCTGAGATGACACAATGTGTCGGGACGAGCCGAGCGCGATCTCCTGCGCAGCGGCTGAAATCTGGTTCAGTGTGTTTACCGCGGCACTCGCTGATATGTTAAGCGGACGCGCCGAGATGCAAAAAGTACAAGCCGCGAGCAGAAGAAGCGAAGCAGTGACGAAGCGGAAGGATTCCGAATCGTCATTGGGGTCTGGCCACGATTGTTTGATCCGGCAAGCCGCCACCACGCGAAGCTAGCGGTCGTTTTTTGAGGGAATCTGATGAGCGCTGACTGAGAAACCAGCGCGGGAAAGTGGGCATTGTAACAGACTTCGCAGCTCTTCTGGTGATGATAACCGTATGATGGCTATCGTAAATTGCTCGCATTGGTTGGAATCAGGGGTGCATATTTAACGGTTAACGAGTAGCGAATTTAACGAATTAACGTCATTTTGGTTAAAATCTGGCTTAACGACTTAACGGAAATTTTTAGCGGACCTTTTTCTCAGTGAGTTTGTCACATTTGCCCTTAGTCTTCACCAGGTCTCATCCTCCCTATTAGGACTGTTCCCTAAAAAACTATTAAAATCAGTAAGAATATTTTGATGTTTTCATGAATTTGTTTTGAATTTTTGAAAAATTTTAAAACTCATTTCGGGATCGCATATAGCGCAGTCGGAGGAGATGCCGGCTGTCGCGTGCCCCGATACCAGGTTCCTGGTTCGGATTTCCCGCCCAGGCCAACCAAGTCTTCCATCCCTCCGGGGTGAATTGGTACCAGGCTTGTCTCTTGTTCATCGGCTGGCCACCGCAATCATTCTATGACCAAATACGCATTCAAATCGCCTCCACGACATACCGTAGAAGTAGAATGCGTGGCGGGAATAGTGATTGAGTAATGCCGCTCTTTATCCTTCTATCCTTTGATGCATTTTGGAGCTAGAAATTTCTTCGCCGAGCACACAAGAACGCCAACGAATCCACAAAGATACTGGTCTATCCTCCTCGTAAGATATGCCTATCTTCACCTGGCAGTGCTTATCCAAGAACACTTTAAAAAAGCCATCTGGAACAGTCCTGACGGAGAGAATGTTTTCGCTCTCTTTAGAAAACGCGAACCACAAAAATTATGAAAGATACTTTCCCTGAACGTTAACACGTTGACGACGTATCACACCTTTTCGGCAGTGTGGACCGTGTGACACGACGTCGTGTCACGGTCTCGACATTGCAAAAAATGGATTGGTCCCACACACCAGGCACTCGAAAATCATGCGTTTGAAAAAGGTGTTAATATTCCACTGATGGGCTTTAAATTGTACCTTTATTAAATCTTTCTGTAATTAATGGGATGACTCCCGCATCGAGATTGTATTGGCTCGTAGAATAGCCACTCAAAACGGTTTCGCAAAGAACTAAGAAAGGGGAACTCCGGGTTTTGCCCGATCGCACATTTTAAGATGCCTTGTCGGTGATCATTTTGAATGATAATTCCATACCTGCTCTTATTCCACATCCTGTAGATAATTTGTTGCTGAAGGCTTATTTGTTTTTCTGTGTTTGATGATGATGAATTGTTTATTTTACATTGTAGTGTTACACTCCATTCCCTGAACTTCAGCTGTTGACCTCTTGAAGTTGAAACGTATAAGGGTTTCCTTGATTGTTTTCACTTAAAAGAGCGGTTTGCAGCTCATTGCACTTTTTAACGAAATATAACGATTTACCGGAAATTTAGCGAAAATTTTCCGTTAAAAAAATTCGTTAAAAAATTTAACGCACAGAATTTCGTGTGCACCCCTAGTGATGAATAGGAACGGGGTGAGTCAGGTGTTTCTTGTTAGAGCCACCTAAAAGCACGGCTCTAGGCCTATCTTCTAAGCAGATCTAGCAGATTCAAATTAGTCTCCTTAAGCCTCATGTGGCTGGTATAGAGGTTGTAAGCTGTCATAACGATGTTTTGCTGCATCAAAACTTCTAGCGCGAGGCGAGACTCGAATCCGCATTTCCCTCTGACCGGGCGGGAATGTTCTACGCCATCATTCCATTCTGATATCAGCTGCTGCTCATACCGATATACGGGTCAGTGCTGATCGGTCCCACGAGGTGTGAGTGTTGCGTTCGATCAAACGGCGCCGGTGGTGTAATGGCGTAGAGCATTCCCGCCCGGTTAGAGGGAGGTGCGGGTTCGAATCCTGCCTGGAGCTAGAAGTTTTGATCACAACAAAACATCGTTATAACAGATCCATCAGAATTTGACTGATATTCATGTTAAACGCGGAAAACTAAGTAGCTTGAGTATATACGTACCATTTTCATTTCATATTGGACATGTTTCAAATCAGATAGGACACTTTACATGCATTACGCTTTTCAAATCAAACATGTTATTTTCCACATCAAAATGAGCACCTTCCAGATTAAGCTAGACATAGCAGGAGGCAAAAATTCTTGTCTTGGAAAATTTAGTACAACTTTCCTTGAAATTGTTTAATTCACCTATCCCAACATACAAGCACACGTTTGACATTTTACAAATTTTTTACTTCTTGGGAAAAATCATGACTGAAATCTTCTTTAAGTGCAGAACGCTGCGATTTTACAGTGCTAAAGGAAGAGATTGCACCATGAACCCTTCCGGGACGCTGCGATTTCTATTCGATTCATAGAAAACATTCTGTGAAGGAGGAAGCGACAGAGTCAAAAGTGAAAAATGATTTTGTTCTTCAACGTTAGTCTTCTATTCTAATTTGAGCACTTGGGAAACAAGCAGCAATCGAGTCATGATATTTTAAAACAACAAACATCGAACCCGCCGGGTTCCGGTGGATTTGAATTGTGCAGTACACCGGACAGCGCTCCGCAGAAGTTGTTGTCATCAACGAAATCCCATGGCGGTTCCGATATTGTGACCATTATGTCGCATATGAACTCCGTATCGGAGCGGCGTCATGAAAACATTTGAACCAGCTCGTGAACGTTACGATCTGCTGACTGAACATCATTTCCGTGAACTGGAATGTGTTGCACGACAACACACATACGCAAGAGGCGCGTTTAGTGCTGTCAGAGAAAGAGCTGACTCTAGCGCGCTCCCTGACTCGGTTCTTGGATTGGGTCCCACCCAGGACAACGAAGTCTTCCATCTATCTGGAGCCGATGGATTCGCAGCCGACTTCATTTATAAGATGACTGGCTGCCGTAAGACACTGCATTCGTCAAGTACGCATTCAAGCTACCTCCAATATATCTTACATTAGGTAGTCCCAAAAGTTCTTAGCGTTTTGTGTTACTATTTTTCAATCGACTATTATTAAGTAAAAAGACGACGGTAAAACTGCTGTCGCGGATGCCTTGAACGCTTGGGAGGATGAAAAAGCTCGAAAAGTGGGTTCTCCAGATAGATGGAAGACTTCTTTGTCCTCCAGAGTCGAGTGAGAAAAAAATTGTCATGTTCAGTTCCCCACTTTTATGCAGCAAAACTGGTCTGTTTTTGAATCGAATCATCACTTGTGGTAAAACTTGGATTCTGGGCCCGGATTCATCAACGCGCATACCCACGGGTATGCTGGGTATAGAGGATGGACATACCCACGATGTGGACATACCCACTATTCATGATAATCCTCACCCGCAAAATCGTGGGTATTTCAGTGGGTAGAGAAAACCCTCCGATCGCCATGGGTACATCCGTATACCCGCGACTTGTTCGCGCTCCATTGACAAAATGGCGCTCCAGTGAGATCAGCTGCTCTCGCGAGAGACCTACTTGTACCTTACTCTTGATTCCTTTCATGAATACGAGTCGTACCCACTACCCACTGCTGGTAGTGGGTACGATTCCTTGCGGTATCTATACCTATACCATTGCTTGATGAATCCGGGCCCTGATGATAAAAAAAACCATTCCGAACAGTGGTTGGACGGCAACGAACACTCTAGGCATTTTCCGAAGGCGAATCTTCACCAAAAAAAGGTAATGCTCACTGTGTGGTGGTGTTCGGCTGGTGTGATCCATTACATCTTTTTGGCACCAGGCCAAACGATCAAAGCAGAATCTTACTGTAAGGAAAGAGAAGAAATGCACCGAAAATTGCGTCATCTTCAGACCACATTGGTCAACAGAAGGGGCCCGAATCTTTCGCACGATAACGTCCGCCCACATGTTTCACAAATGACTATTCGAAAAATGAAAGAACTAAGAGATGAAGTTCTGACTCACCCGCCATATTTTCCAGACCTCTCACCAGTCGACCACCAACTTCTCAAACACAGAACTTTCTCGCTGGTAAAAACTTCACCAATCAGGACCGGGCCAAAACAACAGTTTTCGTGTATTTTGTCGAATCTCGTCCACCCGATTTTTCAGCTGGTGGAATAAGTCCACAGGTGGCTCGTTGGCAAAAATGTGCTGATTCGAACGGTGTTTATTTCGACTAAATCCTATAGGAGGTTGTGGCAGTTTAAAGTGAAGCTCTTAAAGCTCTGGGAACTTTCCGGACAACCTCATACAAGTTGGAGGTGTGGCGTACAGGATACGGGCTCGGATTAACTCTGATCCTCTTATTCTCACTCAAAAAATTAGAGATGTTGGAGAAATTGGAGAAGTTAGAGATAATCTAGAAATAAAAATAATGGACATACGACAATAGAGAAGCCACCGAAGATTTTAAGCATTACGTTGACGAGAGATGAGAGTGAGTTGTAATAGAAATATATATATACAAGTGCTCCGTCACGCCTATCGGCGTGCCTCGCACTTGCGCGCTTCGCGCGATGTTGCAGTATCTCTAAGCTAAGGACAATGACATCAAGCTAGCTGGTCTACTTGTACAGCTTTTTCCCTACCTAGGAGTAGAAAAGGCTCTCAGTACGTGCAGTATATAGTATGATAGGTCGATCTATTGGTTCCACGCTACTGGTTCTCCTTAGTGAAACGTTCCCCCATTACTGGTACTGGTTCCCCTCAATGATCCCCCTTAGCTGACGACGTCTTCGGCACGTCTTCTGAATCCCCAGGCATATTGGACGATGCCTTCGGCACGTCCACCTGAATCCCCAAACACGTTGAGCGACGTCTTTGAAACGTCATGCGACGTACTGCGTACGTCTTCTGAATCCCCTGGCACGAAGAAGACGCTCGGGTATTTTCTGCTTTTTTTGCTCCCCATAATTTGATCAGTATCAATTGACGGCGATCGAAGTTCTGAAAACGAACTTTGACCTCGCCAACACTCCCAAAAACTTCGCCCACACTTCCCCTAGGGGGGTGGATTAATTAGCGTGCTGATCACGAATCTAACATCCTTCTTTGAAATTTCAGACGATTATGGTAGGGTACGGTAGGTAACGGTGACAAAGGCTGTCGATGTCATCATCACCGATTCTCCCCAGTGCTAAGGGGGCTATTTGGGGTGATAAACACGAATCCTGCAGCAATTTCTCGTATTACGCTGCAGCACGGTAGCTACTGATCAGGATCGCCATAGCATATTGGACGACAAACTCCTCGAGATAGAAACAGAATCCGTCGAAGACGCCAGAAGACGCGAGCCGAACATCAGAAACGATCAAAAACAAAAGAAGACACTCACGCTCGAACTTCTAACCATTTCACCCGGACTTTTTCAACAGTTTGATTTCTTCGGAGCGATTTCGCTGATAAAATGACTCAGCCTCTGACTGAAACGAATCATCGAGCCGTTGTCTCACCCCCCCCCCCCTTCATCAGCGATATCACCATGCCTCCTTCAGCTGTTCAACGGATCGCAGCGTAATCAATGAGGCTAATCAAAAGCGAAACACCCAAAAAGCAAGTCAAACTCCTCGAAATAGAAAATGAATCCGTCGAAGACGTCAGAGAGCGCCACTGCGCTTCGATTAGGTCCCGCCTAGATTCAAAACACCCGCGTAATTTTAAATTCAAAACGTCAAGTCAATAATTCTTGAGAAAAAGCACTGAAGGGAAGTAGAGTGCAGTGTCTGCACCCTCCTGCTTAGAGATCGCTCACTCCAGAGGTAGAGTAGAGCTACGAAAAAAACTTCGCCACACTTCGCCTAGGGGGGGGGTGGTTAATTAGCGTGCTGATCACGAATCTAACATCCTTCTTTGAAATTTCAGCCGATTATGGTAGGGTACGGTAGGTAACGGTGACTAAGGCTGTCGATGTCATCGTCACCGATTTTCCCCTCACACTTCCCTCGCACTCCTCCAACACCGGATAGAGGCATATCGTTACTGGACCCCTCCTGGACAGACAGGACAAACACGTCGCCCTGGACTGACACGGCATCCCGTACAGACTGACAGAAGTTACACTCCCCTTAGCGGCTTATTATATAGAAGGAAGAAGGATGATGATGACCTCCACCTCCTACACGCCTTAAATTTCACACCGCTTGAATGGCATCCACAAAAGATCGATAATATCGACCGATATCGATTGATCAACTTCAGATTCGTGTTCAGCGACCTCGATTACCCCCAAGGCTAAAGTTTCGGACCGCTTGGACGAAATACACGAAAAATCGATATTATCGATCGAAATCGATTGATCAACTTCAGATTCGTGTTCAGCGACCTCGATTACCCCCAAGGCTAAAGTTTCGGACCGTTTGGACGAAATACACGAAAAATCGATATTATCGATCGATATCGATTGATCAACTTCAGATTCGTGTTCAGCGACCTCGATTACCCCCAAGGCTAAAGTTTCGGACCGCTTGGACGAAATACACGAAAAATCGATATTATCGATCGATATCGATTGATCAACTTCAGATTCGTGTTCAGCGACATCGATTACCCCCAAGGCTAAAGTTTCGGACCGCTTGAACGAAATACACGAAAAATCGATATTATCGATCGATATCGATTGATCAACTTCAGATTCGTGTTCAGCGACCTCGATTACCCCCAAGGCTAAAGTTTCGGACCGGCTTGAACGAAATACACGAAAAATCGATATTATCGATCGATATCGATTGATCAACTTCAGATTCGTGTTCAGCGACCTCGATTACCCCCAAGGCTAAAGTTCCGGACCGCTTGAACGAAATACACGAAAAATCGATATTATCGATCGATATCGATTGATCAACTTCAGATTCGTGTTCAGCGACCTCGATTACCCCCCAAGGCTAAAGTTTCGGACCGCTTGGACGAAATACACGAAAAATCGATATTATCGATCGATATCGATTGATCAACTTCAGATTCGTGTTCAGCGACCTCGATTACCCCCAAGGCTAAAGTTTCGGACCGCTTGAACGAAATACACGAAAAATCGATATTATCGATCGATATCGATTGATCAACTTCAGATTCGTGTTCAGCGACCTCGATTACCCCCAAGGCTAAAGTTTCGGACCGCTTGAACGAAATACACGAAAAATCGATATTATCGATCGATATCGATTGATCAACTTCAGATTCGTCTTCAGCGACCTCGATTACCCCCAAGGCTAAAGTTTCGGACCGCTTGGACGAAATACACGAAAAATCGATATTATCGATCGATATCGATTGATCAACTTCAGATTCGTGTTCAGCGACCTCGATTACCCCCAAGGCTAAAGTTTCGGACCGCTTGAACGAAATACGCGAAAAATCGATAATATCGATCGATATTGATTGATCAACATCGGATTCGTGTTCAGCGACCTCGATTACCCCCAAGGCTAAAGTTTCGGACCGCTTGAACGAAATACACCCCCCCCCTACACTCCCCCCCCCCTCTCTCTACTCCAGCACCGCATCTCCAGGCACGTTTGGCAGCGTGTTCGGCACGTCTACTGAGTCGCCAGGCACGTTGCACAACTGCAACCCCCCCTCCTCCTCCGACTCCCCCTTACAGGACTCCAGCACCGCATCTCCAGGCACATTTGGCAGCGTGTTCGGCACGTCTACTGACTCGCCAGGCACGTTGGGCAACGTGTTCGGCACGTCTACTGAGTCGCCAGGCACGTTGCACAACTACTACCCCCCCCCCCCCCCCCTACACCCCCCCCTCTCTCACTACTCCAGCACCGCATCTCCAGGCACGTTTGGCAGCGTGTTCGGCACGTCTACTGACTCGCCAGGCACGTTGGGCAACGTGTTCGGCACGTCTACTGAGTCGCCAGGCACGTTGCACAACTGCAACCCCCCTCCTCCGACGACTCCCCCTTACAGGACTCCAGCACCGCATCTCCAGGCACGTTTGGCAGCGTGTTCGGCACGTCTACTGACTCGCCAGGCACGTTGGGCAACGTGTTCGGCACGTCTACTGAGTCGCCAGGCACGTTGCACAACTACTACCCCCCCCCCCCCCCCCCCCTACACACCCCCCTCTCTCACTACTCCAGCACCGCATCTCCAGGCACGTTTGGCAGCGTGTTCGGCACGTCTACTGACTCGCCAGGCACGTTGGGCAACGTGTTCGGCACGTCTACTGAGTCGCCAGGCACGTTGCACAACTGCAGCCCCCCTCCTCCGGCGATTCCCCCTTACAGGACTCCAGCACCGCATCTCCAGGCACGTTTGGCAGCGTGTTCGGCATGTCTACTGACTCGCCAGGCACGTTGGGCAACGTGTTCGGCACGTCTACTGAGTCGCCAGGCACGTTGCACAACTACAACCCCCCCTCCCCCCACGATTCCCCCTCACAGTTCAGCACCGGATGGCCAGGCAGACCGTCACTGATCCCCCCCTGGACAGACACTCCGCCCCGTACAGACGCTCTCCCCCCGTACAGACGCTCCGCCCCGTACAGACGCTCCGCCCCGTACAGACGTTAGCGGCTTATTATATTAGAAGGATATATATATATATATATATATATATATATATATATATATATATATATATATATATATACCCTTTCAAGTTTGTTTGCGAGTTCTTTTCTTTGCTCCTTTCTTTGGTATCTTGTTATAGAGACGCTTACTTTTTTGTTGTTTTTCCGTTTTTTTTGCTTCAGATTTGGATCTGTGTTTGGTTTGCATGACGGCGTGCACAATGTTATGCGCACATTTAGTGCAACAAATAAATAAATAAGTAAATAAGTAAATAAATAAATAAACTATTTTCACTTTAAACTAGACACTTTCCATTTTACGTTGAACACCCTCTTTCTTTTAAGCCTTTTAATTTTAAACTGGACATCTTTAAAACGTATGTTAAGTTTAAATTTTTACGTCTAACAAAGTATTAGGTTGTCCCATAAGTCCCCATAAGTTTTTTTTTCAACGATTCATTCGCGGTCTCCTGCACGGCGCTATACAGCATTCGAAAGAGAATGATTTGCTCTATCAGACCATTTATTGCAATTCTTTTGTAATCATGAATTTTGTCCATTTTTAGGTCGTCAAAGTGAAAAGTGAAAAAGTGGCCATTTGCGCACTTGTTCTCTCCGCTTCTGTTTGGAATTTTTCGCGCAGTTTTTTATTTTTTTATGCGTTTGGAAGGTGATGTACTGTACTACAAGAATATGTATTGGTTCTATTTTCTCACTTGTCCTTTTAGGCCATCAAATTGGACGCCCGAAGGAGGAGGGTTATTTTTGCCGACAGCTTCTGCTCCGTGGTTGGACTTTTTGGGTTGGATTTGTATGTAGTTCGAAAGAGAATGTCTTGTTCTATAAGAACCTGTGTCGCTTTTATTGATTTCTGTCGAATGTCAACAAAATTCCAAGAAGAGAAAAATCATCTTCACCAACAACTCCTTCTCCTTGTTCAGTCTGTCCAGCTGTGTTTTATATGACGAGTGATATGGCACTCGAAAGTGCATCTCTTGTTCTACCAGAGTATATAATTTGTTCTTCGGCCATTCAAATTTTTGCTAATTTTCAGGTCATCAAAATGGAGCAGTGCCAGGTCGACAAAGATGATCACTTTTGGCACCTTCTTCTCTTTGCTTTCAACCAGGCTTCTAGTGCGGCTAAGGCACTAGAACCCTGGTTGACCGTACAAACACTATTTTTCAACGCCAGCTTCAATTCTGTGCAAAAATCGTTGAATATGTCCGTGTGATGAATGAACATCAGGAACCAGCGAGTGACGGTTGCTGCCAGCCTGGTTGCCCGTCATCATTCATCACACGGACATATTCATATTCAAGTCGCCTGTGCCTTAGTCGCACTAGAACCCTGGTTGAAAGCAAAGAGAAGAGGGTGCCAAAAGTGCTAATCCTTGTCGACCTGGCACTGCTCCATTTTGATGACCTGAAAATTACCAAAAATTTAAATGGACCGAAGAACAAGTCAAATATTCTG
>CANAIB010000063.1:0-25990 GCA_947359475.1 Heligmosomoides polygyrus bakeri
AAAGAATTGAGCAATGTCAAAATGAAGTTAAAAACAGTATATGAAGTAGGTTCACTCGTTCTCCTTTCTGGACTCACAAATATCTCGGGAGCTTAATGAGCCCAAACGAGGCCACGACGGCTAACTCATGCATCGGCTAGCGCTATAGCCTTCACGTCAAGCCTTGAATGAACTGGATGCCCAGAGGGAAGCTCGACAGAGTTAGCCTTGCCCAATAGTGAAACAATGAGACTGAGCCGAATATTTGACAACGTCTCGGAGAAGTGAAAGAGGCTCCACTTGCGATCACAATTTCGTGCGTAAATGCTGCTCAAATAAGAACACTAGATGTAAGAGCATCGGAAGGGACGAATACAAAAAGTGGAACTTTTGTATTTCTATCCAGAGAAAGGTTTCAGACTGGCCTATTTTTGCTAAACTGCCTTAAGTTTCGATCTCTTGCTGAACAAGAAATGACTATGAACGTCTCCAACTTCCCTCTTCCTGAAACCTCGGCATGGTTAATTTTGGTTTCTAGTCAATATTCTGCCAACTCAGGGTTTTTGAAGTGGATCTTTGTTCGGCATGACGGAATCGCCGTCTTCAGAGGCGCATTGACGCCACAGTTGGGCTCTCGCAATTTTTTCGAATATTCGAATGGTTTCGATTTCTCACAAACTACGAATATTCGAATTCGAATGTATTCGAAAAAATCGGTTTTACTGAATATTCGAATTCCAACACATTCGAAGAACGCGATTTTTTGAATACTCAAATTCGAGAAAATCAAAAGCCTCCTAAATTCTTATCACTTTTGAAACGAAAACTTTTGAAACGTGCGGCACAGAGCCGGAACGATCCCCGGTCCTTGTTGCCATAACAATGTTTTTCTGTGATCAAAATTTTTGCGCCGGGCGAAACCCGCACCCCTGCTCTCACCGGTCACGAGGTGCGGGTTCGAGTCGCACCTGACGCTAGAGTTCTGATCGCAGGAAAAACGTTGTTATAACTGCTTATAACCTCGGTAACAATCATTTGAGTTTTAAAAGAAAATTACTTGACTCGCTTTCTCAGTTCGATTCCTTGTTCACTACATATCCCACCATGTCTGATAATACAGACGACGAAAATGATGAGATATAAAACAAAGAGGATGACGGCAGATACTTGGTGGGTGAGAAGCTCAAAATCTCATGAGTTTCTACTTACGAAGCGATTGCTATATATTTGATTCTCGAGCACAAAGCGCGAGCCTTGTTTGGTTCATCAACGGTCGCGGTCGACTAAGGTAAGTCACCTGACATTACCACAGTATAACTTTAACTCCCAGCTTTACCTTTTATTCCTCGAGCGCATGCAGAACTGCGCTCATGTCCGAAAAAAGGAAGCTCATGAGTGTGTTGCAGTAATAAAAAAAGAAGTAGTACACCAGAATCCGTATTGCTTCAGGCCTAAGAAATACCTCCACCCCTCCCCCCCCCCCCCCCCCCCCTTCCCCCAAATTGTGTAGGATTGATTCAACTCCCACCTCCCCTCTCCTTAACTGTGTTGAATAAAAATCGAGACTCTGTCAAACTACGGACTCTTTAATGCCGAACCAGCTGAGTTTTCAAATAGCCCAGTACTTCTGTGGTATTTCAAAACAAACTTGGCTTAAGAACGGATTCCAGAAAAATTCAAGAAAATAGGGCATTTGGTTACAAGGTTATCCCAGGTCCAAGGCGTGATGTCGACTCGATTTGGTACGATCAGAAGTCCCCGTCGGACCGGAACTTTCTCCCTTCAAAAAAGTATTATCTCCTTATTAGACGTTTTATTAGTTGTTTTACTGCATTTACCCTTCATGATTAATCATCTTTTTGCTTCTCGTTTGCAAATTCCGTTTAGGTTTTTCTGCACTCGGAAGAGCTGATTAATCGTAACTTTGTCTAATCCCATATTTTCTGGCTATCAGTGATTAGCATTTAATGATTGTTTAATTCAATTTAAGGAAATTAATTAAAACTTTTTTATATAATCTCATACCATCGGATCACTTGCTTCGCCATATCGAAGTATTATGTTAGTTAAAAATGCTCAAAACGAAAGATCTAACTGTAAGAAGCGCTCAAAACGAAGGATCTAATTGTTGCGAGCACCATTTTCACAGGAGAACATGTTTAGCAGGCAACGAAAAGGTGAGAAAAAAACTATTAAAACCTTTTCCCGATTTTTTACCCGTGGATTAGGTTCGCCTCAGATTCAAAGTCAACATTTATAGTCTGGGATTGGAGATTACGGTTCTGAAAGCTTCCTCCCGTATTTAATACCCTCCTTAGCCTCATTCCAAATTACTCAACTATTTCTACTACCACTTTTGCATACAAAACTTGCTCCTAGAGCTTGTGCTCATTGCATCATCATTGAATATACGTCTTTATTCAAGTTATTTGTTGATCGAGGTTTGGTCAAAAATTAGAAAACACTAGATACAACTGAGTTTATGCTCCACTTATTATTTAGTGTTAAATTGGATTGCACAATACCATCAGCTTCTTCATTTTCTGTTATTTCTCTCCTTCTCTAGAAAACTTTCAAATAAACTGAAACATCGATAATTTACATAGATAAACGCTTCCTTTCAACAGGGTAAAATCTCCTATGATACCATCAAGGGCACGAGCATTTTTAGTGTTCGAAAGTAGTGAAATGCGTGAAATGTCCGTCCTTCAGTCCAACGATATCCTTAAGTTAAAGCCAGAGAATTGCAAAAATTTCAATAAGATTTCGATTCTCACTTTTCAGGCATATCTCAGCATTTGTTAATAATTTGTAATTCGTTGCCGAACGAAATTGCCACGTGAGTCAGTTATGTTAAGTTTGCCGAGCCGAGAAAGTATTAGATCGGATAGATAACAATACGTAACTGAGATCTACAACCATTCACAGTAATTGACTTCTTGCTACTACTGCGCCACATCGAAGTTTTTGGGTGGACCTTTGCTCGGCCTAACGTGTCGACGGAATCGCCGTCTTCAGAGGAGGAGCATAGAACCACCACTACCAGAGCCGAGCGCCTTCTGTCAACAGGCCAGTGAAAGCGAGAACCAGCGTAGCTGGCTCTTACTGGTCTTTTAACAGAGGGCGATCGCACTCTTCAAGTGGTGGATCTATGCGCCTCTGAAGACGGCGATTTCGTCGACACATTAGACCGAGCAAAGATCTACCCAAAAAACTTCGAGTTGGCACAGTACTAACAAGAAAGCAACCGAACCATGCTGAGTTTCAAGAAGAGAGAAGTTGGAGACATTCATGGTCATTCATTGTACAGCAAGAGATCGAAGCTTAAGGCAATTTAGCAAAAATGGACCATTCCGGAAACCTTTCTCCATTTCATTCCACTTCCTGTATTCGTCCTTACATCTAGTGTTCTTATACGGGCAGCCCCTATGCACGAAATTCTGATCGCAACTGGAGTTCCATCCTCTTTCACCTACTTTCCAAAAAACACATTAATTATCGAGCAACTCAATATTTAATTGCGTTTGTCTTCAACTAACTTATTTCAAAGAAATGGTGCGAAAGGAATAGGGCTTGTTCTTATTTCCGACTGATATGAAGGTCGTATTATTTTATCTTATTTCTCTTTTATTTAGCAATTGTCATATTATGGATATTATTCCTTATTTTTAATTTAATTTTTTCGGAGTTACGAAGTAGGAAGAAATATGAAACGCAGAAATGCTCAGCCATATGGCGCAGAACCCAATATGGTTCACATTCGTGGCAAGTGTAGCCTCACTAGCACACCCAGACTAGAGAAGGAAGCACAACGGGGGTAGAAGCGATCGATGCGGCGAGCCTTATTCTTGAAAACGGGGAAGGTGTGGTGGTGGCGGTCGTGGTATTCTATGCAGGGGATGGACGCAACCTCTCTCGCAAGTCGGAATTCCGCACGTCGCCCTTGCCTTTCTTCCACTTTCCTGGTCCAGCAGTTAATGATCGCTGGCGACCGACGACACTACAATGGTTTATTCAGAACGTGTGAATAATGAGAAGAATGTGGCGGGTTTCGACATGGTGCATTATCCCCTGAATGAATCGTTGAACCTCAGAGGGAGTAGGGTGGAGGTGCGGCGAACAGGAAGGTTCACACACTTGTAAAACGGGGGGCTGACCAGAGAGACACGATCGACGTTTACTGCAGGAAACTCGCCGATGAACATCGAGACTATGGACGAAACTTCCAGAAAATGACATTGCGTTGAACGAGAAAGAAGGGGCGATGGTGAGACACGAACTTGTTCTTCGGCCATTATGCACTACCTGGCATCTACCTGGGTTGCAGCTGTTTATTTTGAGAATTCTGAAGCTTTGGCGAAGGTCATAGTATCCTCGCAGACACAGGTATCCATATTTTCAGAGAAGGTGGGACGGTTGAGGCTAAGTGAAAGTAGACGTGAGCGCGCTACAGTTCACACTTCAGTTCTTCTGGGTCGACGAGTGGAAGAGGAGAACGCTAGCAATGTTTTTTTTTCGAAAAAGATTTTTAACTGAAAAGGATGAAGATTGACGCTAATCAGTCGCGCTTGATATGCATAATTGTTCTTCTGCATGACATCGCGGAGGTGTTGTTATAATGCATTTGGTCTTTGCAGTTATTTACAACAGAAGTCCATATTCCAACCTATTGCAAATCAAATTATGGCGAAAATCCACTGACCATATGAGAAAGGAAACAAAGTTTGCCTAGGCGTGGTATCGAACATGATTAATTGATGCACGCATAAGAGAAAACAGCGCTGCATATTCTGTTCTATACTAGAATGCAGGAATATGTAGATTTCTTGTTGTTTCAACCATTTTGAATAGGGAAAGAATATTAATATGCAAATGGGTAGCATGGTCCATTTTTTCTACTGGACGACGGTGGTTCAACCGTCAAGTAGTGTCGAACAGGTGGACGAAGAAAGACTTCAAATCGTTCAAAATTCCAGGGATTTCAAGATGTGTCATGACTAGTTGAGACAGGCGACGCCCAGTGGCACCTAATTTTGCCCAAACCATTACATAGTTGGAAACGAAGTGGACGGGCTAATTTCACCATCTCGTCAACTGATGTCCATCCATCCATCTCGATGAGGGAGAACACGTGGCGCAGAGAGGATGCGGGATTATTTAACGCCGTTTTTTATCATTTATTCTTTACTACTTCCACCAGTTTCTACCAATGACTTCAAACGTTTTGTTGCTGCCATGCGTGTGCTTCGTGCGAATGCTCTTTCCTTATGCACCTGTCCGGCGCAATTTTTCCTATTCACCCTGATACTGATTTAGCAGAGTTTCAGAAGTGTGGAATCGAGCCAGAGCATACACGATAGATGGCTACTTGTTCTTATGTTTTTACCTTATTTGCGGATATGAGCGTCAATCCGTTCGACAGTGGACACATACAGGGTGTCTCAAGAAAATGTATACACTGATTGAAAGCTGATAACTTTGCTCACAGTTAAGGTACTAAAGAAGTTAGGTGCTCATATGAAGGCCTAAGAAAATAGAAATTTTCCGACATTTGAGCGGCATGGAATGCGCCATGCACTCCTCTAAAAGTTTGCATTTTGCACTCGATTGATTGTGTTTCGTTTGAATACATGTTGTAATTTCTTCACAAAGTGACCGTTTTAATTGATTTGCGCTTCTATTAGCTTTTAAAACTTTAAAGCACATTATGGCTTGCGCAAAGTGCAGGGTGTCCTAAAAAATACGGCTTGTGTTTGAAACGTTCTAACAATGCTGCCAATGAAGCATTTGAGGATGTTTGAATCTCCTATGAAAGCACATGGTAACACGAATTCCGCGGCTTGCATTTGGTCAAGATTGCGCCATGCCCCGCATGAAACCTTGCATTTCAGGCTCGATTCATTGTGCATGGGCTGAATGCCTGTTGCAGTCTTGTTACTACTTGGCCACATTAACCTGCGCTGTGCTTCTTTTAACGTTTAAAACTTGACAATCATGTGAAAGACATGTGACATGCGAGTTTATTGATTACAAAATTTCAACGTGAGCAAGAGCACCATTTCCCAAGACGGATTCTGTGGACTGAAGCAACCTTCAAGCTGAATGAAGAATTTAATCGGCATAATTGCAGCTACTGTGCGACGCACAACGTTAAAGAAAGCTCAGCACGGGTTAAGGTGGCCAAGTATGTAGTAACAAGATTATAACAGGCATTCAGCCCATGCCCAATCAATCTAGTCTGAAATGCAAGGTTTTAGGCGAGCGCATGGCACAATCTTACCTACTTACGAAATCTTGTTACTCTGCGCTTTCATAGGAATCTCAAATATCTTCAAAAGCTTCACTAGCAGCAATGTTAGAATGTTTCAAACAGTACCTGCATTTTTAGGATACCCTACATTTTCCACAAGCCATCGTGTGTTTTCAAATTTTAAACCTTAAAAGAAGCATAAATCAATCGAAACGGCAAGTTTTTGAAGAAACTATAACATATCTTATAGCGAAATACAATCAATCGAGTGTAAAACGCAAATTTTCAGACGAGTGCATGGCGTATTCCATGCCGCTCAAATGTCAGAAAATTTCTATTTTCTCAAGCATTCATGTGAGCCCGTAACTTCTTTAGTACCTTTACAGTGAGCAAAGTTATCTGCTTCCAATCAGTGCATTCATTTTTTGAGACACCCTGTATTCCACGTGCATAGTTTATATATAGTATGTATAGTTCTGCTATAAATGCGAAGCGGTTTACAAATAAAAGGAGCGAGCTACTGCTCCCATAACAAGCGCTGACGCGCATCTACAGGTCATACTAGGGGTTGGTTGATGAGGAGCAGTGGCATGTTGATGGCCTGATTTGAGCTAATCATACTCTACAAACAATTTCAAATACCGGAAGTCATGCCACTGGAAGACAAAAAGTTCCATGGTAAACGCCAAAAAATATACGAAGCGAAAAATTAGAGGCTGCATATTGAGTACTAATCCTTTGAAAAGAGCTGTAGCCTTCGTAGAGGCGATTCGACTAAAACGTTTCGCATAATGGCTCCTATGAGGTGGTGTGTCAGAGCGTAATCGGCGACCAGCTGGCAGCTGGATTCAATTCATCATTTCCATGACACGTAGTACCTAAAGGAGCGCTCCCTGGGGAACAATATCATTCACCACAAGTCAGACACCCCCTCTTCTCCCGCCATTTTCAGCACACTAGACGGAGAAGGAAAGCTTTCTCTGTGGTGCTGTGGTAGAAAAAACGCTGTGTTCACCGCTGTATAGGGCACTCGAAATATAAGTATTCTAAAGTAGGCCCTCTAGGAGGGACAATCAACATCAGATTAAACACTATTCAGACAGTATGAATGACCCACAGCAACGTCGGTCTTGTGGCATTTCAGTGTGTGTAAGATAGAAAAATACAACATTGGGTCAAGTGTTTCAATTCGCCTCAATAGGCACCAAAAACCTCAAATCCTGGCAAGCAAACTAACATTTGGGACATGGAGTAAACAGCAATAATCAGTTAAACACTCTATTTGCAGTCAGTAGAGGATATGCTATTACGCTTTCTCATGAACACAGAAGTCAATTCTAGACCATCAATGCTTGCAACAAACCAAGGCTGTCTGTTTGCGTCTTCATGTGTGCTATTTTCCAACAATGCCTACCTGCACCATATCACCTTTCTGGAAATAAAAAGTCCTGTTTTGCCACCAACGCGTATGACAGACATAGAAAGGTCCCATTTCTATTGAACTACCTCAACTTGAACCGCCTCTTCTTCTTGACAGTCGATATCTCAATATATGACGTCCAGGAGGAGTCCTTTTATGACATCCGCCATAGCAATCTCTCTCCTCGCAGATGTGAAATCCAGTGTGAAGGTGGAAAGTAGTCGTCCGACAACTCGTTTGATATTTTTAGCACACTTATGTACCGATATGGCCCGGCTCCATAATATCCAACCATAAGGTACGCGTATTTGTGTGCAGATACGGCGTTACTGGTGATATGGTATGATATGGTGGTGGTGCAGATAGGCATTGTTGAAAACTAGCACTTATGAAGGCGCAAATAGACAGCCTTGGTTTGTTGTAAGCATTGATGGTCTAAAATTGACTCCTGTGAGCATGAGAAAGCGTAATAACAACAAACTAATATGTGCAAAAATCTTGGCAGTACGCGACTCGAACTTAAAACCCCTCCGGTGTGCTCCTATGAGGCGTCCCCCCCCCCTGCCAACTGCGCCGCCGTGGCATTCATCGTGGGGTGTCGTAGGAGTTGATGATAGTTGCGCGCACGCTTTCAGACCTCCTTTTCAGGTCTTCAAAAACGCGTTCAGCAAAAACTAACTGTGGTTCTGGACTCCGCTCACAAGGATCTATATCCTATCAAAATAGCATCGCAAAAGCTCACCATGAGTTGGGAACCTTTCCTTGTCAGGACCATATACCGGAGCGAAGCAGTTAAATATGCTTCTTGTTGCTGAAGATCTGCTGATTCTTCTGCTTTATAACGCTCGAAAAAGTTCAGCAGTGGCTGATGTTTATAATTTTCAGCATGGAGGCTAAAAACTTCGCCTTGATTTTCAGATAACCTATTACCTACATACAACTAATACACTACTATCTCCCACACTATGGAAAGAACAAGCCAGGATGTTGGATATGGCAATGAAGCTGAAAATTCAATAAAGCATTCAGTAAGGCATAATATGTCCTAAAAATTGTTTCAATGTTGAAGTGAGTCTAAAATCCCTAGCTGCTTAGCTACAAAAAAATTGAATCAATTTTTGAGGAACGAGGAGCGTTAGATGTCGAAAACTCGTCACGAACTCCATCAGAAAGTCGTGGTGTCTACTTGGACGGTGATAAAATTTCATTCGATTTATGAATTTTTGCAATTATTGCATTATTTTTCGCGCGTGACTTCACTATCTCTTTGTTTAGACAACAAATACAATTTTCAAGGTTACTGCCAAACTCCGATCCAGAACTGTTGTTTCGAAGTGAGTCTAGAAGTGGGCATCCACGTTACGTCAAAAAAGGTATCTCGGGAGAAATAGCCTCCAAATATTTCCGTAAATAGCGAGAGAAAATTAGCTCACGATTGGCAGGGTACAGTATGCATATTCAGCTCCAGTCAACCGCCTGTAGCCGAAGATACACTCGTGCGAAAGATTCAATAATAGCTGAAACTACGCAGATGACTGGGTAGTGGTGAAGTTTCCTAATTCCCTTCTTTTTCCCATTTTGAAAAGAATATTAGGCTTGCTTCAGTCGTTTAACTGGATTCTAAATTAATTATTATAGACAACTAAAAGTGCTGCTTCAGATAAAGTCTAAGCAGAACCGTGAACTGTCATTTCTAATCTAAGAAATATCGGACAATGATAAGTTGACTCGAGATGTTCTACGCCGTTTCACTAAACTAGTCACTGAGATTCGATAAGCAAAACCGTTGTTATTGGGAAAAGCTAGTTTCGGTAGTCCGCAACACTGCAACACCCTTGCACTTAGAATGGTATGGTGCAAGCTTTTGCTTGCTCTAATGTATTGCATGTGGTAAAAACGGCAAGATAAGCTAGGGCGTCCTAAGAACCCCTTTTCCACATCAAAATTCTCGAATCTCCGCTCTATCAGACGTCGATAACGTATACGAGTGTTTGACCGGAGTCAGGCACCCACCTACGTGGATCAGCCGTCGGACGTTGACATGTGTGTTTTGGGAACGTGTCAGAGAGTGCCCGCTAGCACTGTTTGATTTCACAACGAGGAAAAGCTGAGGAGGAGCGAGAGTGGCGCGATCTGGGAGGCGAAGAGAGGCCGGGCCGACGGGTCAGAGGTAGGTGACGGACGGACTACCACGCCTGACCGAATGCAGCAGAGCTGTCACGAGAACAGCTCAGTGCAAGAATGTGTGGCCGTCGAGAGCCGGAAGGCTTGTCACGATTAGCTGGAGCAGAGGAGCTGGGATGGGTTTCACAAGCCAAGCAAGGAGTTCTTCCTCCTTCCATGCGGCCGGTCTACTTCGTCACTCCTCTTCCACCACACCTGAAATGTCTGCCAATACAGGAAGCCGTGGAACAGCTAAACTCGGTAAGTCACAAGCTCAAGTAGAAGTAATCCATGTCGGGCTCAGAAGATTCGCAACTACAGAACGGTCCGTGGAACTAAAACAATCGGGAAAGACAGTGTGCATTCGTTGATATCCTGGCTCCTAGTGAGTTAAGATGGGAAGAAACCAGTTCATGGGCCTAATATTCAGTCTTGAGAACATGGAATTGGCAAGAAGAGGCGAGACGAAGTGCAGGCGAAAGGCGAATATAATGGTGTAGTGAGACGTTACATATTATTATATTGGAAATCAGTTAAATCAAAATGAAACTAAAAGGAAATTTAACCGCATGTGCTCTCAGAGCAAATGGCTTTTTACAACTCAACTGAGAGCTGCTATGCATTGCTATTTAAGCTGGCATTATGTTCAAGTCAAGTGAGCAACACTCACGTCATCTCACCAACATACCAACACCTTTGTCTTTCTCACTTCTTGAAGGTGTTAATCTAAGAGAGGAATAAAATGAATTTGAACCTATCCACCGCCATTGTCTCAACATACTGTCCACGCTCTGTTTGAATCTGAAAGTCCGGATTTCAGTTCATTAGGGGTTCGCTTTGCTCAATTTTTCATTCAACCTTTGACAGAGAAGAAGGAAAAAATTCAGATCAAAATTCATTTATCGCTTTCAGCGGAATGGAGCTGCATTCATCGTAATGAAAATGTTCTCAAGTCGTCTGAAACCATAACTGTGCTACTGCCTCTACTCTAGATTTTGAATGGGTAAAAACTATTATTGGGAGCACCGTGTCTAGGGAAGTGCAAGCCCGTGATAGAAACGAAGCAAGCGCCTGTCGATAGAATTGTGTTGTTGATGGATTCTCAAGTTTAGGTCTGGCAATGCACAATTTACTCCAATGGCGTAAAATAAGAACCTCTTAGGGCTCTCTGAGCATCCGTTCACTACATTATTACCATTACTGCGTTGCTGTGCTTCTTTTCTCAATTACTGCTGCCTTCTTTGTTCACAAGCTTTGCGTTATCAATGTGTATGTTGCAACTGTAATATTTTTTGCTATCTGTGCGGCTACCACCACGCTATGAATAGAAAAAATAAACAAAAAATAAAGTTCAATCTAGAGCGAAATTTGGCTTCTTGTATTGTATATATTGTATTGTGTGAAAGCAAAGCCTCACGCGGCTTTAACCAGGCTTTTTACGACGTTCCATCACAGCCCTATGAATGGCCATTCTAGGAATATTTACTTGCTGAATGGCTTCTCATTCAGGTCGTTTGTGAAGCCAAGGGTGCTACGATAGATCTTTATTAGAATTAGGAACTAGCTCAGCTTCCGAACACGGAACGCACTGAATCCATAGGACATTGAAGCCGAAAAATACATGAAGCAACTCAGAAACCACATTCATTCTTGGTAATGGATGCTTGCAGAAAAAAGTGGAAGACGGTTCATGTAGCCCAGCATGGGCACTCCAAACATCGTCATTACTCACTCGCACAGTGCATCTTCATCGTGAAGCGGACGCATGCGCGACTTGTGACGTCTCCATCCATGAAGATTCGATGACGTCACTCAATGCTCCAATAAGTCTTATCACCACAACTGAGCGCACTGAGTGGACTTTATTTGCCTATTTCACTCACGTACTTTTTCCTCGTCCACCTCGCGACTGTTTACACTTCCGGTCAGTGCGGGTCCGCGCACGTCGAGGGTCTCGCTGTGTCCGAGCTCGAGCTCACCACGCTGGCCCAACACTAAACTGTCGCCGTCAGTTGTGGTCGGCACGGCCGCGCGACGTGATGGCCACTCCTACGGGCGCATACCCGGTACACGTACACATCGACCTGCCAACCTGCTCCTTCTCATTCTCGGAGATGCGCGACTCCATTGTAGCCCTTCCTCGTCAGCTCTCTTCCTCATAACCCTCCTCGAAACGTGGTAGAAATTTCTGCCTGAAAACCGCTCCTGTCTTAACGTTGTTGGATTTTTACTGCTTCTGGTGGGCTGCAGTGTAGCTAGCCCTTTCTTGAATATGGTGCCTACTCCACCACATAGCCGACCACCTCCTTATGATCTGCTCACTTCCCTATTTGTCACTCAATGGAGGTGTAGGCAGCAGAGAAAATGTATAGGAATTCGTCTGTATTCGTACTTGCACAACTCTTCCTTCTTGCCTATTCTTGCGATTTTTCTTGATTGTTATCAGTCCGAATATGCTATTTACGAACAAAACCATGACATAAGGAACATAGAATTTCCGTGTTCCTATAACACGCGATCCATTCTAGTTCTATTTCTTCAATAAGTACAATGGCCAGATCTAAGTGAAACAGTGTTATACGGTCTATGTTTTATGCTCATTGTAGAAATGGAAGGCCGGCACTAACCGATTTCTGCTCCTGGCGGTGTCGAATGTTTTTCGGTTTCTTCTTGAGCCAGATTTAAATATATCCTCTACTTGATCACAGATCCTCATGTCCTCCATCAGAAATGCCTTCACGTGTCCGGAGCTATCATTCATATGGAACCGAGTATGCGTCAAAATCCCTATATGAGCGGTGAATCTAAAATCCCTATGATCTTTTTACAATGTGACGAAATTGGCTTCAAATTTAAGAGACCAATTGCTAGCCATTTTGGCGATCCCTAATGTCAAAAATAACGGACGGCGTTAATCAATCCTTCTTGCAATGCGCTCCGCATCCTGCTTCCGCGGAATCTTGTGAAGGCAATTTGAATACGTATTCCGTACACGTGCTGTAGCCAACCGATGAACAAGTGATTTCTACTTCCCCAGGAAGTCTGTTAATAATTCACTAACTTCTGAGGGATGAAAGACTTTGGTTGGCCTGGGCGGGAAATCTGAACGAAGGACCGCGATTTATGGTACGTGCAACAACCGGCGCCTCCTCCGACTGCGCTCCCAGACGCTTTCTGATTCACATTGTGCGATCCGTAGTATTACATCAAATTTTGTTAGAAGACAGTATTGAATGTCAGAATGTCGCATCTCTGTCATTAAAAATATTTTTCATGGGTAGAAGAATGTTTAATTGTGATCAAAACTCTTGCACTAGGCGGGCCTTGAACCCACACCTCCTGTTTTCCGTGCAGCGGTACGCTTGCACCACCAGTGCTGTTTGATCACCCGGAACATCCAGGATATCTTCTGTACCAGCCACTCCAGTCTTCAGCAAAAAGTAAAAATATCAGTTTTTAGGAGTCTCTGCCGAGAGAAATGATAAGTGATTTTGGGACTATTCACTTATGCTTTTACGACGTCTATAGAATCACTCAAGTTCAGGCTGATGTATTACAGCAGGACTGCCACATTTTGATCTAATATTTTATATGTTACCAAGTCTATCTCTAAGCATTGAATGATTGATTGAACTTCGACATTGAGTAGATCACAGCGGAACTGAATGTATTCGATTCGGCACCGCAGATTACAGGGTGCGTAAAAAGTATTGACGCACCTACGTTTTGATTCAGCTCCAGCTTTTTCTTTCTACCCCTCTAGGTTTTTGTGTGTTATTTTTGTTGTCTGTATTGTGCTCAAAAAACACTCACGAAAAAACTGAAGAAACATGATCGTCATCGTTACGGTGGCCCTTTTTTTGTCTGTTACCCAAAGAGCCGAATACTTCCTTAACAAGAGAATTAGGCGCTGTTCGAAACGGTAGGTGAGGAAAGATGTCAGCAACCCAAACGTCAGCCACGGCTCTGTCGTAACAGATGATGATTACAATATGTTCAAGCAGGATAACGTTCAAATCCGCAATTATCAACCTCTGTCCGATAACGGCAAACAGATAACGCGCGCAGGTGTGGACAGCTTCTCAGACGAGCACAGCTTAAACAAGAATCCGCTGGATTACTCTTTTTAGGCGATTTTGGAGAATGAGGTCTGGGCTACTTTCAGCAGAAGTGACCAGTCGCACAAGGCTACCCTGTTCAAAGCACGGAACGAAATGCAAGCAAGTGTTTGCGGCGCGTGCTCATGAATTTTTCCGACGTTTTCGCTCCTGTATTCACAGTAAAGGAGCCAATGTCACTTACGAGTTATTCTATCGTGTTTGCAAAATCATTTTCCATATCTCTCAAGTGAATATTTTAAAACTTACTGCGCAATACTATTTCCACAACCGTCATTTAGTGCGTCAATACTTTTTACGCACCCTGTAAATATTTGCCTAAAATAGGTTTTAAAGCGTAGAAAAGAACTTTATCACCATTCATCCCAAGTAATTGACTTCCTGGACATCGTGAACCATTGAGTTTTGCGAATTTCTTACCTCATTTTTTAACACAACATGTCCCCAATCATTTGGAAGGCCTTCGTATTGATTTAGAAAGTGTTTGGCTCGAATTTAGAAGTGATCCGTTAGATTCTAGAAGTGTCCGGTTTGAATTCAAATTTGTTAACTACGCCATTTCTTGTTAGTTCTCAGTGAGAACCGCCACTCAGGATCCTTCTTTTAATCATTTTACATCAGTTCTAATGACTGTGGACCTTTCTGAGACAAGGGAGAGAAGATGTCTCTGATTTCAGTTTGAGTTCAACTTCTCCGTTATCTTATCTCGGGAAATCTTACTCCCAGCATTAATTTGTATACTTTCTTTGTTTGCTGTTTCGCTGTTTCGTGTCTTTCTACACTTTAAAGGATCTTCATACTCTTTCAGACCTAACAGAATGAAAATCTTGCTGCTTCCATTGTTAGTTCATCTAATATCATGCCAGGTAAGGCGCTACGTGAACCAAGTAGTCGGGATTCGCATCCTCTGGTTTTGCTGCGTTTTTGGAAGTCAATAGTTTCTCCAAACTTGTCTTGTCTAAGCAGTGTTAGTTCCAGTACCACTACCAACAGCAATCACGCGTTCCTCCTCAGCGGACTCTGATGTATCCAGTTCGAACTAACTGCCAATACATGTGGTGCAATCAGAACCGCTATCGGTGGAATTATAGACCAACAGGTAATTCCTTAGTGCAGTAAATTAGGAACAGGTGGCACCTTAAGATTGACCTGGATCAATTTGTATCCCTTTGCATAGAACTACATCTCCACGAAGTCTTACGTACTACTAGGGATCTTTCCTAGTGTGGGGGAGGCACTCCACTTTGACTCTTTGTCAGCGGCGTCAAAACTAAAAGGAAACTAGTTCACAAAGACAAAACCATGAACTGCCCTATGAGAGGATATCTCTTCGTAATTTCCTAGCCAACAGAGGCCCCAGCGTTGTTTTGCTTTTCTAACGGTGCTCCCCTCCGAGTAGGACTCTAGTTTAGCTACTACTAGTTCTATGTCGTTGAACTAGCGGTGACCGTTACCGGGTTAGTTTCGAGGGTAATCAACTTAAAGGTTTTAAAGAGAAAAACCAGAAGTTTGCGTGAAAATTCGTCTTATAAAAGCGCTCTTTCCCAGCTCGAAGCGCTATAGAAAATCCAAGGGTGAAATATCAGTGGTTTCATTGTGGCATGATGATGTCATGACGTAAATTACAATTTATTTCATTCTTGAAAATCTAATTGGAAGATGTCTCAAAGATCTAGCAGGTCCTTTTTTGTTTGAAAGACGAGAAGGCGTTCATGAAAGAGACTTGCAAATATAAAAATATTATAACTATTGAAGACCCCTAAGAGCCACCAGTTCTATGGGATATTGGTGACATTCAAAACGCGGAGAGGTTGACTAAAATTCGGAGATAATTAACTACTTTGAAGGCATAGCTCAACCCCAAATCAACATACCGGCAGTGGTTCGACCAGTACCGATCATCATTCCTCCGTTGACCATGGTCACCTCGACGCCATATCCGAGGTCGTTCACCTTCACCACGGTAAGGTTTTCTGCCTATTCACTTAAATTCTTTGGCTTTGCTGTCATAAGGAAGGACAATACCTACTAAGGCCACTACGACGTTTCCTATGCTAACTTCTGAAGCCACAACAACTACGGAACTGCCAACACCTCCGCCAGAAGTGATCGAAATCTCGTCGACAACGCGATTCCTGCGCCCCGAAAGAAAGCAGAGTAATAGAACAAGTAACTCCTCTCCTCTGTCTCTCGAAATCTACTTAGTCCTTGACACAAACTTGCATCGAGCTGGTCGTTGCAGAATTCTTCAATCCGTGCCCATCTGGACGTCCTCTGATGAATGAGTTTGAAACGCCGATCACTTGCAACTACTTAAATCAGCCGAACGGCGGCTGTCCCGAGGACTACTGGTGTCATACCGGTGCTTCGTTCGCCACGACGTCTTGCTGCCCACGAACTGAAACAGGTTAGTAGCACAAGCTAACCGCCGACTTGTCGAAAAATTTATTTATTTATGCCATCAAAACCCATGTTGTAGTCGACAAATGCGAGATGCGTCGCGACACCGGTGAGGGGAACGAGTTGGTGGCTAGGTGGTACTATGACAGGAACGCCAAGCAGTGCAGACGGTTGGTCGCTCAAATCGGGTCCTTATTATTCATATTGTAATATTTACTACAGAACATATAGAACATACGCGGGCAGAAAGCATTCGGTTAACACGGTGAATCCTAACACGTGTCGGAGGAAGCGCCGGTTCTCGTGTGCATCCCGAATTCAAAGCTCTTCATTCCGGTCCCGCCCAAGCTAACCAAGCCTTCCACTTTTCCGTGGTCGGCGCATTGGGACCAGTCTTATTTATTCAATTTTTTAGAGGGATAGATCCCAGGAGTTCATTACTACCGTACTTTATACGCACCCCTTACCAACCTAACCGCCTCTATTGTAATCAAAAATTCAGGCTTGCTTTGCGAATGCGAAAAATAGCATGGAAGTAGGTCCAATAAATGGTAGTTGACCAACAGGTTTAGGATGATTCATCGTTGAGCATAGTTGCTAAATCTCCCTGTCATAACAAACTCTACTTTGAAAGCTGTCCATAAAGCAGGATTGGAGGAAATCATTTCCTATGATACAATGTGTCTCATGTAATGAGCACTGCATTTGTTCCATTTGCAGTTTCTTAGAGGATAATGAAAAATCAGAAATTAAATGAAATCGCCAACGCTTTTTTAACCTCTTTATCATTGCTCATTTTAACGATAATAGATTTGAGTTTGTGGTAACACATTCTTGTATTTGTTGTTGTCTTGGTCTAAGCTGTTACCGTATGTGGTAGTAGGAATGTGAGAGCAAGTTATAGGGGATACACTATGATATTAGGGATAATTATCTTAGAGAAAGACACGACGACATGGCATATGAGCATTGAAATTTTTCTCAAAACGTACTAGAGAAGATACGGCTATCATCCTTTATGTTGTTCATGTGTGCTCCAGATATCCGTGATGTTGTGGAGGTTT
This sequence comes from Heligmosomoides polygyrus bakeri, assembly GCA_947359475.1. Taxonomy (NCBI): domain Eukaryota; kingdom Metazoa; phylum Nematoda; class Chromadorea; order Rhabditida; family Heligmosomidae; genus Heligmosomoides; species Heligmosomoides polygyrus. Next base: position 17,395 of record CANAIB010000063.1, read on the forward strand.
AATTAATAATAAGTAAAGGATAAGGATAAAGGACGGCGCTACTCAATCCTTTTTTGGATGCGCCAGCGCATTCTACTTCTACGGGATGTCGTGGAGGAGTCATGGATATCCTTCCCAGACAAGTCTGGTACCAATTCACCTAGCCCGGAAGGATGGAAGGTTTGGTTGGCCTGAGCGGGAAATCCGATCCAAGAACCTGGTATCGGGTGCACGCGACAGTCGGCACCTCCTCCGACTGCGCTACACGCGCCCAATAATAAGCAGTAATAAATAATAAATAATAATAATAATAATAATAAATAATTAGCAATAATCAGTTTTTTGTGGAACTACATGAGAAGAGGTCTGAAATAATCCCCTGTTATATATTTTTACACGATTTGTATCTGAAGCCTTTGAAGATTCAGTGTGTTAAGTGAAGTCGAAAACCGATCAATTCTTGTGCGCGGAAGCGGCACCCTCTATGAATGGCCTGTTCCACTCTTTCTTGTTCTTATTATTCAGTTCTAAACTATTCCACACCCTATCCTATGCGGGTGTCTCACCGTGACCTTTTTCGTCGTTAGTTTTAGACGTCTTTTTGACGTGAATCACACACACACCGTATAGTGAAGAAATTTATTCAGTAACCAGCTTTGTAATTGAAGGGAGTTTGTGGACCTTCACTGATGACATCTGGCCACTTTCAGGTTCCTCTACAAAGGTATTCGCGGCAACCTGAACAACTTTGTGACCAAAACCCAGTGTATGGACGCGTGCGAGTCGAGTGAGTTTACTCAGAAAGAAGTGCGTCGTTTGAGAAGAGAGAGCGGAACGACGGCGAACCGATCCACCGTCGTCACCCAATGTGTGGTATCGTCCGCGCAACCGGAAATGAGCGCCAGGAAAAACCGCCGACGACACATCGTGACCTCCCACGATTTTGTTTGTGCGCGTGCTCAGTGGGGAAGAGCGTTCTGAAAACAGATCCGCTCCATTACTGAACTCGGTTGCTCGACGACAATGCCCCTCGGAGTTTTTGTGAAGACAAACAGAGTCTTGCGGAGCATCGTCGTTGAATACATGAAACATTATCCCTCAGAAAAGTCACTGGAGACTGTGTTGCTCCATAGGGACACGTTTTCGAAGACTACTACGAGAGTGGTTGTTGAGTAGTTCACCAAAGTGTGTGTATCACAAGGTGTAATGGTCTCCTGATGGTGTCGTGAAGGATTAAGGCCCTGAACTTGATCCTATCCCATCTCTTCGTTGTTTTTTTAAAAAGGGGACCTGTTTGAGTATCTAGACTTTCGAGCAGTCTGCAAAGTTAAATTGACCACTAAGTCATTGTCCCATCTTCTCAACGACGTGTCTATTCAACCAGCTTTTGTGATAAGGGTTTATTAATCAGAGAGAACTCCGTAAAATCTTGAATAAGGCAATAACAAAACTTGAACAATACAGTAAAAACTGAAGCTTATTTCTGTAATTTCCCTAAACCACTTTTTATGAAGTGGTGATTTCCGGTGGCCGTTCTCTTAGAATTATCGTCCAAGCCAGGCTCGTGCTGTCAACTGACTTTCAGCCACTGCATCTCACCTTCCCTTTAAGACACCTTCGTAAGCAAAAGTTCAAGAGATCAAGAGTTCAACTTTTATTTTCCGACCCCTTTGAACAGTTCCAGTAGGATTTTCTTCCTTTTTCAGCTTCCTCCATTGACCTGACCAATCCGTGCCGCTTCGGTGAACCAGCAAAGCACAAGAACCAGACACGAATGCTGTGCGGTCCGAACGACACCTTCTCATGTCCTTCGAACTACTACTGCCACCTTGGCGAGACACCAGAGACGGCCGTTTGCTGCGAATCAAGTGGATGTAAGCGAACTCTCCATTTAATTGCCTCAGAAAGAAGAAACTGTATGAACGAAACGAAAGTAAAGTAGAAAGCTTCTCAAAATTGTCTCATTATCCTAATAGACCTTCTTGGAAAAGAAATTGAGATGCTCATCGATCCTATCTGGTAAGCACGGGCTTGAAACACAGCCGCAATAAGAATGGGAAAAAAGAAAAGGAAAATGATAGAAAGAAAAAGAAAGAGAGCTTTTGCAAACGAAAGCGACCATCGTTATCACCTCCGTCACACGTGTCTAAATAGTTCTGTGTAGACTTGTTTATTTATGTGAACTATCACCTATTACCTAGGGCCCGTGCTAATGCCGTCGGATGAGGCGCCGGCTGGCTTGTAGAATTCAAGGATCTTTTTAGGGTCCAGCCCAGACCGACCAAGCTTTCCTTTCAACCGGCGTCTTGTATTGTTGTGCAGAGTTCTAACGTAAGATTAAAACAGTGACTTGCCCATGGCCTGGCCACTGCAGCTAATTGTGTATGCCAAATACTCATTAAATTTGCTTCCACGATATTTTATAGATGTATTATACCATCGTGGCCCATCCCAAACAGGTATTGAACAATGTCGTCCTATATTCTTCTTATCATTAATCTTATTTATTTATTTTGACGTGTTGGTCGCAGTCTAGCGCAACCGACATTAAAAACAACAAATCAGTAAACATCTTTGGTAGAAAAACAATTGGAATTAACAAATAATAGCAGTAGCAAGCCGTCGCGAATTTTACAAAATGCAAATTGTTGTAGACCTTCTAGCCGTTCGCGCATGCAGCCTTGTCAGATCCGCGTACTTGCCAAGAGACAAATTGAGCTCCTTGAAAATCTTGTATATAGGTTAGGACGTCTAACCGAATACGTGATTTAGCTATCGGAATTCTGATGAAATAAAGTTGGTCTTGACTGTGCAGTGAAGAATTATCGAAACGTTACAGCCGTGTAATATGAAATATAATATATTGTAAGATAATGTATTATAATATATTTATTTTTATTATGTTATAATATATTGTTACGAAATATAATATATTATAATTATTTGCTTTCATTGAAGTAAACTGAACTGAACTCGAGCGCAGTGCAGCGCAAGTGATCTTTCAAAAATCGTGGTTTTGCAGTCAAACGTTAATCTAAACAGGACTTATATTCCGCCTTGAAAATGTAAGGATCCAATTGCAGTGACCGATCCCTGCCTCTTGTCACTGAATGTCGGTCAAGGAAAAGCTCTTCTAAAGAGGTAGGGACTACTCTTGTACTTGCGCATCCTGCCATACCCTTTTCAAAGAATACCTTTTCAGGTATTACTACAATACGTTCTCCAAACGCTGTACTGAATTTGTCTACCGAGGAACAAAAGGAAACGAGAACAATTTCCTTACCAACAAGCAATGCCAAGATGTCTGTCAGAGTAAGTTTTTGTCTGTAGCTTCGTTGAGTTAGAAAGTTGTTGTTTCTGTTAATCCTTGAGTGCTTGATGAATATTGCGAGATCACATGCACACCTAGATCTCAGTCTTTCTTATGCTTCCTCAAGTGTCGCCATGACCACGACGTCGCTTTAGCGTTGACTTTGAAGTTTTTACACAGTATAGGCTCTTTTAATTATTCACCGCTGCATTCATTTTAACAGTCAAAAACATGCCGACCTGCCGCTATGGCTTTTGCATGTTTTTTTTAATGTCAAAGAACAACGTTTGGTTAGCAATGTAAGGCAATAACTTTTCAGAGTGGAGCAACCCATGTCCTACAAGTGTGAATTTGGCATCGAAGAAAGAATGCTCCCTAAATGGTACCGAATGCAGCGCCGGTCAATGGTGTCACGTAGGATCGTCACAGGCCACATCAGTTTGCTGTCCTGGAGGTATGCATGCATCTGTACTCAGCGGGTGAAGGCAGGCGTTTGTTTAAAGCGGCGTCACTCCCTCTTCGCGTTTCACGTCGTCGGATCAATGGATAGCCGCGACATACTGGGGTTTTCCTCCCCTTCCTTCGCGTGTGGATGCAATTCGCGCGCGTTGACCCAATGTTCTGGAGTCACATTCAATTGCATGTCTTATTGTGGTCACCGGCATCTGGACGCAAGACTATGTATAGCTCCGTAGAAGCCAAGGTGTAGGCTAACAAGGAGAGCCTCCAAAGTTGCGGTGACTTTTGCGATACAATTTTCGTAGGATGTAGGGTCCGGGGTGGGGAGTTCAGAACCATACTCAATTTTTTTCGGAATGCTCTTCTGTGATCGAAAAAAGGCGTGTAAAGATGTGAGCGCGAAGTTCATCACGCACTACTGCCACCCATCGTATGTGGTCGGTTGGGCATGGGTAGCGATGTACCGAGTGGGTTTAGTGGCTCAGCCCCTGGTGTCGCCGAGGTTGTTGCACACATCGGGTCGTTATTGTTATGTGCTTGCCCGATGACGGGAGTCAATTTATACATTTATATATGACCAGTCGTTCGGCGGCCTAGCGGCCGCCTACGACTGGTTGGGGGTTTCGCCCCAAACCCCGATAATAGGACGCCATGGCCGCTACGGGTTTCCTATTCTTCCCTAGGCCTTCTGACCATTATGTTAATCGAGATGGATCGGCTGATCTTCCTCAACGTGATCCTCAAAAAATCGATAATATCGATCGATATCGATTGGTCGACTTCAGATTCGTGTTCAGCGACCTCGATTACCCCCAGGGCCGAAGTTTCGTGCCGCTTGAACGTTATCCTCAAAAAATCGATAATATCGATCGATATCGATTGGTCTACGGCTCGCCAGGCACGGTTGCCGACGTGTTCGGCACGTCTACGGCTCGCCATGCACGTTGGACGACGTCTTCGGCACGTCTTCTGAATCCCGACGCATGTTGAACGACGTCTTCAGCATGTCATCTGAATCCCTCCGCACGTCGGACGACGTCTTGAGCACGTCTTCTGAATCCCTAAGCTCTGCACTTGATCCCCATTCTTACCCTGACGCGTTGTTCGCTGAATACATCGTAAACTTGGGTGATCCGCCGCCGGGGTTTCAGTTCGCTGGCAATCGCCCATTGTTAAGCTGAAAGAAAACCCGACTGGCATACGACGCACTGTCCTAGGCATATCTTGGCTTCAGTCCCCCTCCCCGTGACCGACGGATTAAGCGAGCTATATATAGTAAGATTAGAGATTTTAGTAAGTAAATATAGTCCTTTTGTGCTTTAATTTGTGTAGCAAATTCGGGTGAAAGAGACATTTTAGTGTTAAGTATTTACCGGAATCAAACTAATTTCATGACCTGTCCCGTGAAGTGTGTGCGTTTGTGTGCATTTACGGTATCATTGTTGATATGATACAATACAAATGCGGTCCATTGAGTGGTTAATCAAATAAAAACACAAAAAGACTATATTTACTTACCGAATGCATTAATCGTGTACAAATTGACTCCTGTGATCGTACAAAAACACTGGCTACACTGAGGACCGAACCACTAGGCACACTCGACCCCGAGAGTCGACATCGCCATCCCTGCGCTAACCGACCACATTCGGTGGGGTAGCAGCAGGGCGTGATGAACCTCGCGCTTACGTTTTCACACGCCTTTTTTCGACTACAGAACAGCATTTTGAAAAAATTAAGTATGGTTTTGGACTCTCCACACTGGGCCCTACACACTGTGAAAATTGCATCGCAAAAGCTCATCGCCAGATTGGAGGCTCTCCTTGTAGGATGTTTGCACCTAACAAGAACTGCGAAACAGTACCGTTTTTGGAGAAGAGCTGAAGGTCTGTACAAAATTGGAGAGACCGTTATAGCACTAAGTATCCATATTTATTCTTTTGCATTAAACGGAGCACTGCCAGGTTGAAAAACAACACTGTATCTAAAGGCAACTTCAAGCCTGCAACAAATTATCTACAAAACCCTAGCGTTCATCCATGTAATGTATAACATAAACGAAGGAAATCTTTGAGTGTGACTTAGCGTCCTCGTTTCAAGGTGCTTTTCCGAGTACCACATCTTAGGCATTGACTGTATAAACGGTCATCATCATTCATCATCTCGCCCCTAGTGGTCATCCGTCATTTGCAGGACGAACATCAGTCCTTAATGATGTACCTAGGCCTCTGAAGACGACGGAACATCGAATAGGTAGGCCCTGCTGATCAAAGGAGTCCACCTAAAAAATCTCGTGTGGCACAACACATTGGTATCATATAAGCGATTTTCCAAGGATACACTTCGTAGATGAAAGAAGGTTTAAGGCAAAAACATGTTACGCCAACGTACAAGGAATTACTAAGTACTAAAATGGTCTTTCCAAGAAAATGAACGGAATCAGAAGAAAATTTTACGTGCCGCTAATACGAGAACAAAGTAGGGTGAGGTTTGCGCCTAGTGTATTAAAGAGAACTTCTGGTTTTCTACGAAGTTCACACCTGTAGACCTTGTAAAGGGGGAAGCATAAGGTTGAAAAAACAACGAAAAAAGAGAACGAACTGCACTGGAAACATTAATCTAATTAGTATGTGGTAATCTACTAGTTAACGGGAACATTCGAACTAGAACAGATATAGAAATAAGAGTGGCTCTAGCAAACGTGATGGTCGTTTGCAATATGATGCTTGTACTCAATTTGCCCTAGTCCACTTCACCAGCCTAGGCCATCACAAATGAGCCTAACTTAAATAGAAGGTTCCTTCGTTCAAGAAACAATATTCAATAAATCCTAGAACATCTACTGGAGAATTTTAATTTTTGCTAATTTCTTGAAAACGTGCAGGAGTACTTGCATTCCGCGAGTCTGTAAAAGGAAATTTTAATAATGTGAAGATTAGCAAGTCAGCCAACTGTATTGCTTCAGCTTCGCCGGATCCGTGCTCACTACCGATGGAGTCTGGCGAAGGCGGCATGGATTTACCGCGTTGGTACGCCGATCCAAACGATGACACCTGTACACGACAGTGCAAGCCGTTCGTCTACAAGGGAGCCAAAGGAAATCAGAACAACTTCCTCACAAAAACGCTCTGCGAGCGGAAATGCAAGCGTCAGTAATTTTTCACTCTTTTCCTATTGCATAGAATATCGAACTGCGAAAGGCTGTGGATCGTTAGAGATGAGGGCAACGGCACCCTTGTCCATCGGGTGCAGCATAGATTTCCGGCTGTTCGAATCGTCCTGTCAGTGATAACTGTGTGACCAGGGTGAAGAGTGCGAGTTCAGGCGAGTGCAAGTCTCCGTGCGGTACCGGGGAGATGCTGATGACTCCGACGAAGGAGCCTCGTCTGTGCAGCCCCACTTCGCCGTGCCCGCAGTCGCACTGGTGCCACGTTGGTCTCACGCCCGAAACGACTGTCTGCTGTTCCGCGGGTAAGACCTGCTATAGTAGTGCTCTTGGGACAGAGCTTATGAAAGCAGTTCCAGTGACGAACACTTGTGAACTACCGCTCATGAAGGGAGACGGCAACTCGCATCTGACTCGCTGGCACTTCGACAGCACCAAGAGAAAGTGCGTCAAGTTCATCTACAGTGGGGAAGGTGGAAATCAGGTCAGAGTTGATGCATCTGCATCTTTTTTCGCTTTACTTTAAATAATTGGGTACACCCAAAGACATGGGCGCGTGCAGAGCAGTCGGAGAAGCCCATAGCTGTAGCGCGCTCCCGATTCCAGGTCCCAGTTCTGACTTCTCGCGTAGGCCATCCAAGCTTTCCTTTCTTCGTGGCCGGTGTGAATTGCTAGCTGACTTGTCTCGGACGGACACAATGCTGTTCATCGGCTGGTCACCACAAGGCAAACAAAGAACAAAGGATGAAAGAAGGCGTCATTCACTCCCTTTCGGGTTGCGCCAGGCATCCTACTTCTACGAGAGGCAATTTGAATGTCAATTTGATCTGCATAATGAACTGCGGTGGCCCTCCGATGGAGAACGCAGTGTTTTATTCCTCCCAAACATGCCTAGTACCAATTTACCGACGCCTGAGGGATGGAAGGTTTGGTTGGCCCGGGCGGGAAATCCTAACCAGGAATACGGAGTCGGGAGAACGCGACAACCGACACCTCCTCCGACTGCACGCCTTGCTTCAACTATAATAATGCTCGCTGGTCCAATGATTATAATTTAAGCAGCAGTAGTCTACATTTTATGTGGCTCTCGTAATTGAATGTGTACGATCTCAGATTAGTAACTGCTAAATTGTAGAGTTCTTGTCCATGAATCCATTCGAATTCCTTTTGAATCTGGTTGTCTTGCATGGTATATTCTGTCCAAGAATATGATTTAAATTTTCGAGGTGGGACGATGCTATTCGATTCTTTCCTTTGACTTCCGCTTCTTCTACCTGCTCCATAAAGTTTAGTGAAGAAGTAGTTCGTCTTGTTTGCAAGTAAAGGTTTATGACCAGCATGATAGACAATATTTTGGACCAGAAAGCTATCTTCGTATTTGATATATTTTGAAAGTTCTAGATGACCGCGACGTCATACGGTAGACATTCACAAGGGAAGGGTCTGAAGCTTATGTCTGAATGGGGGAAGCAAGTCATATAGGGAGAATCTTCATCCCTCAATTAGTATAAAAATGTGTTTATTTTTTGCCAATTCGTTAAACCCAAGGAGTAGGGGCCTTGAAGTCACAATGGAATACGGCGCATCACGAGTTTGGGGGTCTTGTACGCCCGCGATGCCTCTTGCGACAAGCGGCTCGGAGCGCAGTGGAAGTGACGTTGCTTCATCCGAAGAAGGTCGGG